>JAXCGZ010013321.1:42500-70000 GCA_037179515.1 Halocaridina rubra | reverse complement strand
CTATAATGGGTAGTGCACTTACTGAGGAGGCTACTGAGATTTCGGGTACTACGTTGCTTGAAAATTATCTTTTTCTCTTCTTGCTTCTACCCATCCCATCCCCCTCTCCCCCCTCTCCCCTCCCCATCCTTTTTTTTTCTTCCTTCTCCTCCGGTCAGAATAGAAAGAATGTACAGATATTCTCAAGCTTCCACATATACATTTGAGTATATCTGTTATAAATTGCAACTACCATCACGTGAAATGAGAGAAAAAACTAACACTATTTGGTTATCAAAATGATGATTTGTTCTCCTGCCGGTCAGAGCCAATTAAAATTTATAAATAGACTCAACTTTCATTAGCTAATTGCTAAACCTACTCTTATAACTAGAACAAGCAAAACACTCCTTGATGTTATTATAATAAATGATCAAGATTTTATCAGTACTCAGAAGTAGTAAACTGCCATCGTGAAATCATGAATTAATAACAGTTGAGATGAATGTAAAGAAACGTAAGAAACAGCTACCCACAGGAACTTTTCGCAGAGTATTGGCAGAATGATTTCAGTAATGTTTCATACACTTCCAAAATTCAACGAGATTCTGAATGCCTACTGCATCGAGACACAAGTACCTAAATTGATAAGAAGCATCATGTGTTTCTTAAATATTTGTTCCCTAATAGTCATACAGAAAATGACCAGTCCTCCTGCTCCATGGATGAATGATGAAATAAATGCCAAATCAAAATAAGATGGAACAAAACTTAAACAATATCATAATAACTTTGGGTGCCCATACACGATACGACTTAGCCTTGAGACCATTGAGCAGAACTGGTTGGATCCAACCAGATTGGCTTGTCTGTGGACTGGTTATGGTCTGTCCCTCT
The DNA here is from genome assembly GCA_037179515.1 of Halocaridina rubra. NCBI lineage: Eukaryota > Metazoa > Arthropoda > Malacostraca > Decapoda > Atyidae > Halocaridina > Halocaridina rubra. Next base: position 69,124 of record JAXCGZ010013321.1, on the reverse strand, counting down.
GACTGATGGTTGATTGGATGGCGACAAACAGTGTTTAGTTTTCAAATTCTCAGACTCAGCCGGTTCAGACTGGATCACACTATGGGTGTGGCGATCCTGAGGCCAACTCAGTTTCGTCATGGACAGCGTCACGAAGGCACCACCAGTGAACTGCTCCTTTGCAGACAAAGAGTTTTGGGCTGAATTTATTCAGTTATATTGAACAAATGAGTGCTTGTGGATGATCAGAAGCAAAGTAAAGAGGGAGAGAGACAACCTTTTCTCTTTCTCTCCCCAGCTTCTTTGGCCTGTATTGTAAATTACACCCAGGTCTGACTGGTAAATACCAAATTCAAGTTTTTCATGCCTGGGACCCAGGACTAATATATGACCATGTGGCAATGGATAAATACTCTTATCTGACTCGAAATAGTGAAGGGCATGGAAATAAGGTGAACAATTTATAACAATTGTAATATCAATTTCACCTAATACAATAGGAATTATAATCTGAGATTTTACAAACCTACAGATTAACCAAACAGATATAGATACCTTACATAAATATAATCTTACAGATTAACAAAAACAGGTTTATATTAATTATTAATATAAACCTACAGATTAACAAAAACAGACCTAAACACATTAATAATTAATATAAACCTACAGATTAACAAAAACAGACCTAAACACATTAATGATTAATATAAACCTACAGATTAACAAAAACAGACAAAAGCACAACAAGGAATTAATAATGATAATTACTATAACTTTTAACTGACATCAAAAGTGAAATGGAACCTAGGAGGAGAGCAATAATTTAATACACAACAAAGAATATACAATACAAAAAACAAGGAGCTCCAGGTGGAAGAAATGTATAAGCCGGTCTGGGGAATATACTCCTGGTATGACGTGATGATCACTGGACTGGAACAGTACTCTCCTCGCCGGTGTTCTAAACCGGGTATTTAAAGCCTCGGACAGTGGGGAGGTATTGGGGCTAAGATGGTCAGCCAAAGTAGGGTCGAGGGTAAGGCTAGAAACTTCATTATGACTGGCTGTTCGAGATGAAGTGAACGTTGATTTTTGAGCAGCGGTATTTGTAGTTAAAAGGGTTAACAAGCTTGTTTGGGGTTGTAACATACCCCCACACCAAAAACCTCTGTAGGGGAACCCAGAAGAGGTAATAAAGAGAGGTGACCACATACAAGCAGCTCACAGTATTAGGTGGGATCATCTACCTCAAATCCACGTGATAAGGCATCAGTGAATATATTTTCCGTGCCTCTGATATGGTGAACTTGAAGATTGTAGGTCTGAAGTAGGAGGGACCACCTAAGAATCTTTTGATTGGCTAGTTTGGTCGAGTTGATAAAGGCCAGTGGGTTGTGGTCAGTGAAGACCTGTACACAGTGAGGCGAAGCCTGAAAATAGCACTCAAACTTTTTGATTGCAAGGATGAGATCCAGTGCCTCTTTTTCTATGGTAGAATAGGGTTGTTGATGTTTCTTCAACTTGCAGGAATAATATGCCACGGGGTGCAGTAATTTGGTTTGTTGGTCGGCTTGCTTAGTACCGCTCCCACTCCAAGACCACTAGTGTCAATTTGGAGGTGGAATGGAAGGTTGAAGTATGGAGCTCTTAAAACAGGTTGAGAAGTTAAAAACAGTTTCAGATGTTGTAAAGCTTTTTCACATTCACAAGTCCATTTAAAAGGCACTTTGGAACTGGTGAGGTTCGTCAAGGGTGCAACCACTGTAGAAAAATTGTCACAGAACCTTCGATAATACCCCACCATACCTAACAAACGCATAGCTTCTTTCCTGGCGTTAGGGGTTGGAAATGCAAGGATGGCGGACACATTGGCTGCCTTAGGACGGAGCATTCCATTTCCAATGGTATGACCAAGATAAGTAACGGTCCCATGTCCAAAGACAGATTTCTTTAGATTGATGGTAAGTCCAGCTGCTTGTAGCTGCATCATGAGAGCTTGTAAAAGATTGCAATATTCTTCCCAGGAGTCTGCTACGACTACAATGTCATCCAAATTAGCAGCAGTTCCTTTCAGTCCTCGGATGATTTGGTTGATGACCCTTTGAAATGTAGAAGGAGCATTAGTCATGCCAAATGCTAACACTTTATATTGGTAAAATCCAAATTGGGCGATAAATGCAGAAATCTCTTTAGTGCTCTCTGTAAGAGGTATCTGATAATACCCTTTAGTGAGATCAATGGTTGTAATAAACTGGGACTTTCCAATAGTATTTAAAAGGTTTTCTATTAAGGGGAGAGGATAAGAGTCTTTGACAGTTATGTTATTTAAATTTCTATAGTCAGTACAAAGTCTGGTAGATCCATCAGGTTTTGGCACTAAAATACATGGTGATGCCTAGGGAGACATACTTGGCTCAGCTAATCCTTGAGTTAATGGATAATCTACTTCTTTCTTCATAATATCATTCTTATGGGGGTGCAGTCTATATGGAGCTTGCCTAATAGGGGCTTGATATGAACTAATCAACTTTATGTCATGTTGGACATAATTATACAATCCTGGAGAATCAGAAATAACAAAGGGAAATTGATGCAACAGCTGAGCCATGTCTGCCTTCTGGTTTGGATGAAGATCACCAAAATAATCATTAAGATTCTGTATTATACTGGTGTTGGAGAGAGAGCCTTGGTTACTGGGTAAGTCAACAGGTAGGCTACTCTCACCATCACCATCCAATTCCATCTCAGACATAGGGTTGGTGTCTGCCACACATACTGTAACTGGAGAAACAGTTCCAACGTCTGCCTCTGGTGATCTGGAATAGTAAGATTTGAGTAACTTCACATGAACCAACTGTGTTTCCTTCTACGATTAGATGTTGCTATGACATAGTTTAGAGAATTCAACTTTTTCTGAATTGCATATGGTCCTGAATATTTTTTTTTTTTTTTTAAGGGAGATCCAGGGGAGGGCAAAAAGACTAAAACTTGGTTCCAATGGGGTAAACTTTCTAGGAACGGCATTCCTATTATAATGGTCCTTGGATTTCTCTTGACTGTGACTTAAATTGTCAAGAGCAAAAGTTCTTACTTTATGAAGTTTCTTTTGAAGTTCTTCCAAGTATTTGTGGACTGTAATAGGTTCAGATGGTTTAGAGAACCCCTTCTCTTTGAGGACCATTAAGGGCCCCCTAAGAGGTCAGTCATAAACTAGTTCAAAAGGGGATACTCCCAAAGACTCTTGAATTGATTCTCTATATGCAAAAAGTAGCCAATATATTCCTTCATCCCAACAGTAACTATTCTCTAAACAATATTTTCGCAACACCTGCTTTAAAGTTTGGTGAAATCTTTCCAGACACCCCTGGCTAGTACAGTGGTAACGCGCTGGCTTCGCATTCACGAGGTCGAAAGATCGGTCCCCGTCCAAGACCGAGAGTTTAAGCTGTTTACTGGCAGGAACTGCTGTGGGTGGACATCACAGTGGGGGGTTGGGGCTTGTCCTGGCTGACGAATACCCATTGTAAAATGGAAATAAGCTTAAATAAAAAAAAAAATAAATAAAAAATAAATAGAGACTGTGGATGATAGGAAGATGAAGTTACATGGGTGACTCCCAATTCACTTAAGATCTGCTTAAATGTTTGACTTGTAAAATTCGTACCCTGATCAGACTGAATTTCTTTTGGGATGCCTTTGGAGGTAAACATACTCAAAAGTGGTTTCAGAACAAACTTTGCAGTGATATTTTTTAGAGGGAAAGCATCTGGATATCTAGTGGCAGAGTCCATAACAGTAAGTAAGAACTCATTACCTTTTTTAGCCTTAGGGAGAGGCCTGGAACAGTCTATAATAATTTTCTCGAAAGGTTCATGAACAATTGGAATGGAAAAAAGAGGGGCAGGGGGAATAGGCGGATTAACGTTTCCAGTGAGTTGACAAATGTGGCAAGTCTTAATGAATTGAGTGACATCCTTCTTAATTCCAGGCCAATAGAAACGTGACAGTAACTTTTTATATGTCTTCTGAATACCTAAATGCTCAGCATAACCATCATGTGCCATTTTCAAAACAGAATGTCATACTGAAGTTGGAAGTACTACTTGGTGAGCCTCAGACCATGAATTCTTTTTAGACAGAGAAGGGGGTCGATATGCTCTCATAAGAACACCATCACTATGATAGAAAGCAGGCAATGTATCAAGATCATCATGCTCTACAGCAACATGTCGCATCACTGCCAATGAAGGATCAGAATTCTGTGCTTGTATTAGTTCTTCCTTAGACAATGGGTGGTTCAGGAGAGCCTCCTGAACTTAAGGGGAAGGCAAGGATGACAAGGCATTAGATGATTTAGACACAGCGAGTTTAGCTTGAGCCCTTGTTACTGCACAAGAAGGAAAAGGATCAGGGGATTCATCAAGAACTCTTGGAAGAGGATTATCAACAGTAGTAATATTAAGTATGGTAAGAGTTCCAGCGAGATCATTTCCCAACAATAGATGAACTCCTTGAATAGGCAATTTACCATATTTGGCAGCTACTTTTACATTTGACTTGAACAGTGGGCACTCAAGATTAACTCGTGCAAGAGGATATGACATATGAGATGTTAAATTAGACAGAAGAACCTTTCTCCTGTTAACTTATGACTCAGATTAGGAATAGCATCATGGACTAAAATGGACTGAGCAGCCCCAGTATCTCTAAGAATAGTTATGGGGAATGCCTGACCCTTTGGGCTAAGCACGACATGACCCGTGAAAGTAAATGCATTGAACATACTGGTCCGAGAGGAGCAAGAATTAGAAGCAACAGGTTTAGTATTGAAATTTGTAAATTTGAAATATGAAAACTGGCACCCTGGATGTTTACACTGTGCAATGATATGTCCTACTTTCTTGCAATAAGCACAAACTAGCTGGTTTGAATTTGACTTATTTTCTCTCTGCCCATCACTCATTCTACTTTGGGGATCACGAGAGGTAGATTTTACAAAAACATCACGATCCATCCCACGCACATTCCAGGATTCCAACTGTAAGGCCTGAGCATCTGCCATTTCTGCCACCTTAAGAAGCTCTGTTATATTGCTCTCCTCTACATGCTTAAGTATAGGAAATAGAATTTTATTCTTCCATTCATCCAAGACTATTACATTCACGAGTTCAGAATATGTAGTGACATTTAAGGATTCTAACCACTTTTGAACTGTCGCATTTTCTCAGTGGCATATTCCACATAGGTTTGATACTTAGCTTTAGTCATATTCCTAAATTTCTGCCTATATCCTTTAGGTGTGATTGCATGCACATAAAGTATTTGAGTTTTAACAAAATCATAGTCTTCCGTTTCATCCAACCTACTATAGACTCTCAGATAATTTCCTGACAATTTAGGACCTACAATGCTCATCCACTTTCCTTTTGGCCACTTCTGTTTATTAGCGATTTTCTCAAACAATTTAAAAAACCCATCAATGTCTCCATCGTCAAATTTTGGTACCATAGAAGAAACTTTGGAAAAGTTGAAAGATACCTCTTTCTCCTTTATAGATAGTTCTATGTCCCTATGCTTACCAACCTGTTCCAACTCTTTCAATTTAAATTCTCTTTCTACTTCCAATTTTCTCGTTTCTACTTCTACTTCTAATTCCCTTTCTACTTCTAAATTTCTCGTTTTTACTTCCAATTTTCTCATTTCTACTTCTAATTCCATTTTTCTCGTTTCAACTTCCCTTTTATACTCAAGTTCTAATCTATACTTCTCTAAATCGAGCGAAGAAGAGGTGTCAGCTTTTGGAGTAGCATTATCAATACGAGCTTCTTCAGTTTCCTTTGACTTCTGAATCTCATCTGGATCGGAAGCTTCCTTAGTAGCCTCAGGTAATGAAACATATTCAGCAACTACCTCAAGAACACCTTGTTTTATTAAATGTTTCAAACAAGTTCCTTAACTTTTTCCATAGTCACCTTTGAGGGGTGAGTTGGAAGAGCAATTTTATAATGTTCAGCAATCTCTAACCAATCGGCTTTTCTAATGTCACTTACTTGATCCCAAGAGGGAAACTTCTAGAAAAATGATATATCAAATTCTTTACTAGCCATGACGATTATTAGTCAAAACTTAAGAAAACTGGAGCGAGGAAGCTCTGGGGAAAATACAGTAGCGATATTCAAGCACAACCCCGGAATCTATGCTTTACTATACCCAAATACTTCGACACTCGAGTATTAACGACTTGTTAGGTAGAGATACTAGAAACTAGCATGAGTGATGGGATTATGCGTGTCCCGGTACTTGAGCAGAGTACATTGAAACCTGGATACTTGTGAGAGTACACTGAACATTGATACTTGAATAAAGAGACTTGAAAATATAAAGCACTCCGAAAAATTTAAAAGACGATTCTTGAAAAAACCTAACGAGCCATTCAATATTGATTCATGAGCTTAAGTAAGTTAACAAATTTAACGAGTCTTGGAAGAACGTATAGAGAACTACCATCACCCTACGTTCAAATTTGTGTTTACTTTTGCGGCTACCACACAAGATAACGAGTATACACTAATGACCAACGATCATCTCACACTTGTTACGGTTATTTCGATTTTTACTTCTTATAACAAAAGACACAGCAATAATTACGCACACAAACAATTTTCTTTAAATAAAAAACTGAAGAATTCGCTATTCACTTTCCTGAAATCATAATACAATTGTTACAACAATACGGGAACAAGGGAGAAATTAATGTAAACTGCTTTACTTTGAGCAAGGATCCTGGCAAGGTCGCCAATATATTACACTCAGGTCTGACTGGTAAATACCAAATTGAAGTTTTTCATGCCTGGGACCCAGGACTAATATATGACCATGTGGCAATGGATAAATACTCTTATCTGACTCGAAATAGTGAAGGGCATAGAAGCAAGGTGAACAATTTATGACAATTGTAATATGAATTTCACCTAATACAATAGGAATTATAATCTGAGATTTTACAAACCTACAGATTAACAGAACAGACATAAATACCTTACATAAACATAAATCCTACAGATTAACAAAAATAGAACTAAGCACATTAATAATTACTATAAACCAACAGATTAACAAAAACAGACCTAAACACATTAATAATTAATATAACCAACAGATTAACAAAAACAGACCTAAACATATTAATATTTAATATAAACCTACAGATTAACAAAAACAGACCTAAGCACATTAATAATTAATATAAACCTACAGATTAACAAAAACAGACAAAACACAACAAGGAATTAATAATGATAATTACTATAACTTTTAACTGACATCAGAAGTGAAATGGAACCTGGGAGGAGAGCAATAATCTAATACACAACAAAGAATATACAATACAAAAAACAAGGAGCTCCAGGTGGAAGAAATGAATAAGCCGATCTGGGGAATATACTCCTGGTATGACGTGATGATCACTGGACTGGAACTGTACTCTCCTCGCTGATGTTCTTAACCGGGTATTTAAAGCCTCGGACAGTGGGGAGGTATTGGGGATAAGATGGTCAGCTAAAGTAGGGTCGAGGGTAAGGCTAGAAACTTTATTATGATTGGCTGTTTAAGGTGAAGTGAGCTCTGATTGGTTGAGCAGCGGTATTTGTAGTTAAAGGGTTAACAAGCTTGTTTGGGGTTGTAAGATCTATTTTACTTCAAGTCTGGTATCTAAATTATAATAAGATCTGACTGACGAGTTTAGTTGTTATATAAAAATAATATAATATATGAAAAAATGCTAATGCAGTTGGTGGGAATATATCTATATATCTTCCTACCAATCTAGCTAGCTACCTAAACAATTTAGAGAGAAAGCTAAGGTCACATGTATACTCCATATTCTATATTGGTTGGTTAGCTAAACCTATATATAGGAGGATTGATATATCTATGTATATATATATATATATATATATATATATATATATATATATATATATATATATATATATATATATATATATATATATATATATATGTGATTACCTGATTGTGTTTACGGGAAAGAGCCCAAAGCTCGTATCTTCCCGTCTCCTCATCGGTTCCATTTTATACTTAGTGATACTTATCATACCTGTCCTTAAAACTATGGATTGAGATAGCATTAACTACCTCCTCGCTCAGCCAATTCCAATTATCAACTACTCTTACACTGAAAAAGTATTTTCTTACATCCTGCAAAGAAGTTTTCTTACGAAGCTTCAAACTATGACCTCTAGTTCTAGAGCCAGCCATATCAAAATATCGATCCCTATCCACTCTATCATAACCATGAAGGAATTTAAAGACTGTCACCATATCCTCCCTCACTCTTCTAGCTTCGAGTGATGGTAAGTCTAATTCCCTCAGCCTCTCATCATAACTGAGATTGCGTATTTCTGGCACCAGTTTCGTGGCATGTCTTTGAACTTTTTCAAGCTTAGCTATGTGCTTTTTCAAGTGCAGATTCCAAAAGGAGGCTGCATATTCGAGTTTTGGCCTCACATAGGTTACATAAATATTTCTGAACATTTCCTTGTCCATGTGCCTGAAGGCTACCCTTACATTTGATAAGAATGCATATGCTGCCCTTACTATGCCATTTATATGTATTTCTGGAGACAAATCTGCCAGTATGTTTACTGCTAGATCTCTCTCATTTTCTGTCTCTTCAAGTTGTACTCCAGCCACAGAGTAGTCAAGCTTGGGCCTTCTTGCACTTATACCCATTCTCATTACCTTACATTTTGAAGTATTGAATTTCATTAGCCACTTTTCTGACCACTCATGCAGATTATTTAGATCCTCCTGAAGTTCTCTACCATTGTTCTCGTTTTTTACTTTCTTCACAATCTTTGCATCATCTGCAAACATATTCATGAATGAATTTACAGACTCTGGTAGGTCATTTACATATACAAGGAACAAAAGTGGCCCTAAAACTGAACCCTGTGGAACTCCACTACTAACTCTTCTCCATTCAGACACTGAGTGTCTTACTCTAACCCTCTGTTCCCTTCCTTCTAAGTAAGTTTTTATCCATTCCAAAACATTTCCACCTATTCTAGCCATTGATTGCAACTTCCTAATAAGTCTCCCATGTGGAACAGTGTCAAACGCTTTCTGGAAGTCTAGGAATATGCAATCTGCCCAGCCCTCTCTTTCCTGTAAGATTTGGCTTACCTCATCATAAAATTCTAATAAGTTTGTTACTGTTGATCTACCTTCTCTGAAGCCATGTTGCCTCACTGACAAAAAGCTGAAGGATTCCAAGTGAAGAGAGATATGTTTCCTTAGTAGTTTCTTGATAACTTTGCAAACTATGCTGGTCAAGGAAACTGGTCTATAGTTCAGAGCCGTATCCCCCCTTCCCTTTTTGAAGATAGGTATCACATTTGCTTGTTTCCAGCATCTTGGAATCTCCCCTGACTCCAGTGACTTTTTAAATATGATACTTAGTGCCACTGATATTGAGTTTGCGCATTTTTTAAGCACATGAGGGGATATGTCATCAGGACCTGTAGCTTTATGAACATCTAAATCCATCAGCGCTTTGCATACCTCTGTGGCTGTAAGGTTGATGTTCTCTAATACCGGCCCTTGAGCTTCTATCACTGCAATCTGAGGGGGTGGGGTATTTTCTACTGTAAATACTGACTGAAACTCCTTGTTCAATTCTTTGCAGATCTCTTCATCCGTCTCAGTGATGCTTCCATCAGCTCTCTTTAGCCTTAAAACCTGTTCTTTTACCTTCAGTTTTCCTCTGATAAAGCTGTGGAAAAGCTTGGGATTTCTTTAGCCTTCCTGGTGATATCCCTCTCATAGTCTCTCTCTGCCTCTCTCCTTTTACTTAGGTAGTCATTTCTTGCTCCTTTGTAGGTTTGCCAGGCATTTATGTTTTTTCTCCTCCTATACCTTTTCCAGCATTTGTCTCTCCACTCCTTAGCTCTTTTACACCCATTATCGAACCATTTCTCTCTGGCATGAATTACACCTACTTTGGTGACAGGTATGCAGCAATCTACTATCTTCCCATATTTCTCACAAAAGATGTCATACATTTCTTGTACAGATTTGTTGTAAAATAAGGTTCTCCAGTCAAGAACTGCAAAAAGCTCATTCATTTTGATGTAATCTCCTTTCGGATAGTTCCTCCTCATGTCCTCAGTGCCTCTACTCTCAGGAAGAATATCTTCAATGATATACTCCATCAACAACACACAGTGGTCACTCTTTCCAATTGGTGGTACATACTCAATTTTTTCAATATCCAACACATTATCTGTGAACACTAGATCAAGTAGTGATGGCTCATCCCCACCCCTGGCCCTTGTTGGTTCCATTACATGTTGGTGTAGGAAATTCCCTTGTACGCAATCTAGGAATCTTGCCCCGAATGAGTCCTCACCACTGTGTGGGTCAAGATTTATCCAATCTATCTCTTTATGATTAAAGTCTCCCATAATCAAAATCCTACATTTTTTTCCCGTGCCATGTTAACAACTGAGTTTATGACTTCAATAGTACCTATATGACTTTCCTCATAAACTTCAAGCCTATTTTGATTCCTTGGTGGGTTGTATACAACAGTTATTATAATGCTCTCTGACCCAGTATTTATGCGAGCAACAAGAAATTCCTTGAACTCACTTTCTATAGCCAAGTTTATTTCTTCAACTTGAATCCTTTCACTTATGAGCAGTGCTATCCCTCCACCAGTCCTCTCAGATCTTTCAACCCTTAGTATTCTGAAGCCCTTAGGAAAAACTGTGACACTGTTTATGTCCTCACTCAACTTAGTCTCTGTAATTGCTACTATATCTGCCTTACTGTTGTGAATCCTATCTTTTAATTCTACTGCCTTACCAGCTAATCCATCAGCATTTGTGTATAACAATCTTAATGAGGCTCCATCCCCTGATCTTCTGTCATTATCTTCTTTATGTCCCCTTTGTCTGGAAGAACTCTGTAATGAAAATTTTTCTTCTCTTCTTCATTTCTTTCATCATTTAACCTTCTTGCCTCTTGCAACAAGTTTTTGATCTTTCCCATCTCTTCCTGTGTTCTGTATCATCTAATGAACACTTCTTTGAATTCTTGAAGGTCTTTTAGACTTTTTTTTCTCAACAATATTTCCCTACATGTTTCCCCTCTTTCAAAGGTTACTTTTGTTTGTCTCGGCTTTCCTTCTCTCGAATATTTACCTAGTTGGTGTATGTTTACAATATCCTCAGGACCACATACTACTCCAAGCTTTCTTATCAGGTCTACAACCCTAGCTTTATTTTCTTCAAGTCTCCCCTGCCATGTTGGCTCCTGGGATTCGCTTATGCCTGAGATTACCACTGTCTTCTCCTTATCAAGTGCCTGTCTGATGAGTGGGTTTGCCCTTTCCATCACAACGTCTTTCATTTTTTCGATTACTGTCTCTTTATAGTCAACTGTTTGTATGTTTTCCAGTGCCACCACCTTTACAGCCTCTTTTACTGCCACATTCCCCTTTAGTGCATCAGCAAAGGAAGTTTTCATGGCATCATTTTCCATATTCAGCTCCTGGAACTCTTTTCTGAACTGTTCAATGTTTTCCTTAATCTGGACATTCCAAGCAGCAATCTCGTCTCTCTCAGAAGAGAGCAGTGAACTAACATCTAATTCCTTTAGGTTGTCATTCAGCTGTTTGTTTTTATCTTCTTGTTTAGAAATTCTAGATTCTAGTTGACTCTTTTCCCCTTCCAGCTTCTTTATTCTTTTTTCTAGTTCCTTTCTCTCCTGCCCTTGTGCTTTATTTGCTTCCTCCAAATATCTTATTTGCTCTCTGAGTGTTTCATTCTCTTTCATTTCTCCATCCATATTCCGAATTTTTTCATCAAGGCTTATAACCATTGCCTCTAAATTCTTGATTTTCTGTTTAAGTCTCCTAATGGTTACCCCTCCTACCGACCCATGGATGGGGGAGGTTTGGGACAGAGATGGCCTCATTTTTATGCTCTCCCTCTCACAGAATATAGAAAGAAGAAGAGAAAGAGAAAAAAAAAGAAGAGAAAAACTTTTATTTAAGCTTCACACAGAATTTTTATATCTCCATATAAGTGCTATTTAGTGACTCAATTTATCTTTTTTCTGGTAACACACATCTTAACTTAAAAACTTGACCATGGTAATTTAAGGATAAAAAAAATTAAAAAAAATGCAACAAAACAAAAGTCAAACCTGAAGGAAAATTCGAATTTGTGTCTGTGGAGGCACCCACCTGTTTCTGCTATATATATGTGTGTGTGATTACCTAATTGTGATTACCTAATTGTGTTTACGGGAAAGAGCCCAAAACTCGTATCTTCCCGTCTCCTGATCGGTTCCATTTTAGACTCAGTGATACTTATCATACCTGTCCTTAAAACTATGGATTGAGATAGCATTAACTACCTCCTCGCTTAGCGAATTCCAATTATCAACTACTCGTACACTGAAAAACTATTTCCTTACATCCTGCAAAGAAGTTTTCTTACGAAGCTTCAAACTATGACCTCTAGTTCTAGAGCCAGCCATATCAAAATATCGATCCCTATCCACTCTATCATAACCATGAAGGAATTTAAAGACTGTCACCATATCCCCCCCTCACTCTTCTAGCTTCGAGTGATGGTAAGTCTAATTCCCTCAGCCTCTCATCATAACTGAGATTGCGTATTTCTGGCACCAGTTTCGTGGCATGTCTTTGAACTTTTTCAAGCTTAGCTATGTGCTTTTTCAAGTGCGGATTCCAAAAGGGGGCTGCATATTCGAGTTTTGGCCTCACATAGGTTACATAAATATTTCTGAACATTTCCATGTCCATGTGCCTGAAGGCTTACATTTGATAAGAATGCATATGCTGCCCTTACTATGCCAATTATATGTATTTCTGGAGACAAATCTGCCAGTACGTTTACTCCTAGATCTCTCTCATTTTCTGTCTCTTCAAGTTGTACCCCAGCCACCGAGTAGTCAAGCTTGGGCCTTCTTGCACTTGTACCCATTCTCATTACCTTACATTTTGAAGTATTGAATTTCATTAGCCACTTTTCTGACCACTCATGCAGATTATTTAGATCCTCCTGAAGTTCTCTACCAGTGTGTGTGTGCGTGTGTGTATACATATGTATGTTGTATGTAAGTATGCATGCATGCATGTATGTATGTATGTATGTATGTATGTATGTATGTATGTATGCATGTATGTATATATATATATATATATATATATATATATATATATATATATATATATAGTATGATATGTATAGTATATATATATATATATATATATATATATATATATATGTATATATATATATATATATATATATATATATATATATATATATATATATATATATATATATATATATATATATATATATATATATATATATATATATATATATATATATATATATATATATATATATATATATATATATATATATATATATATATATATATATATATATATATATATATATATATATATATATATATATATATATATATATAAATACATATATATATATATATATATATATATATATATATATATATATATATATATATATATATATATATATATATATATATATATATATATATATATATATATATATATATATATATATATATATATATATATATATATATATATATATATATATATATATATATATATATATATATATATATATATATATATATTATATATATATATATATATATATATATATATATATATATATATATATATATATATATATATATATATATATATATATATATATATATATATATATATATATATATATATATATATATATATATATATATATATATATAGTTGATGCCTTTAAGGCAGTTAAGTTTGTTGGTAGGTGATGAAGGAAAGTGCCATATCGCAGACTCGTCTTTATAAGTTCGGTTTGCCTAGAAGCCATAAAACAACAACCATTATATAAAAATATAAAAACATATACATTATACAATTCTACATCATACAAGTTTATTTAGCTAATGTCCTCATCCTTACTCTCTATTTACCATTTTTATGCTAGATGTTAATTCTTACAGGTTAATGCAGTTAGCTTCTCATAACTTACGTAATTGAGGCCCAAAGTAAATCCTCTGAATATTACGTCTGCTCTCGATTCCAGTCAGTCTCTGTCTGCCTCTTCTCTCATGGTGTATGTCGGTGTATCGCTTATGCTTACTAAACTAGAACAAGGGCCTGTAGTGTCTATCCTGACACTCTGTGGCATCTCTCTCTTTCTCTCCCTCTCTCTCTACTGCAATGGGTGGCGGCAACACTCCCCTCGTCAAGCAGTAGCAGCTGCCGAAACCAAACCCCACATGGGCGTATTACATCTTCGGAACATGCACTCCCTCCAGTAAGTGGAGATGAATCGGTGCTCGCATCAGTATCCCCTCTTGTGTCCTGACCTGTACCCAATGAGCAATTCAGAGTCATTGACAAGCTGATGGTGAAGTCTCTGCTACCAATGCTGTTAGTGATAAGGGCGATTGCAACTCCATTTCTTCAGTGTTTCCTGTCGGCAGAGTGTTTCCCTCAGGCCAAGACTTCCTTGGGTAGACTAGGAAGTCCAGCTCATTGGTTCACCTGCTCCTCACCATCATGGCATGGCTTGAAAGGCCCTGCTATACGTCGCCTGCTGGATTATGTGCTAAGTGCACGTGATGCCATTGTCGGATTGGTGCCAGATGCTGTATTGCTGCCGCCCTGTTAGCGATGTAGGCCTTGAAACATCTGTTAGGATTGCAGATGTGCTGCAGTATGAGCATGCTGTCCATTCAATACATGACGTTGACAAGCTTGACCACTAGCTCATTGGCGATTATGGCTATTACTTCGGTCGCTAGCTTGGTGGCACACAGCTCCAACCTAGGTATACTCTTTCCCTTGAAAGGGGAGAAAGGTGTCTACCGAGAATGAAGGACACGCTTACCCTGTCCTCAGTGACACTGGAGCGCAGGTAGCTGGCGGTGCCATACACCGGCTGGGACGCGTTAGTGAAGGTTTGTAATTCCACTTGCTTAAGTTCTCCCCTAGCCCCGTTGCAATGTTGTCTGGTATTGCGAACCCCCTGAACTGTCGTAAATTGTGCATCCATTCCTTCCGATCCCGCTGACCTTGTTCGCTGATAGGTTCGTTCCATCCCTTTCCAGTCCGGCACTCTTCCTGGAAGATGATCTTGGCGTGGAATATGAAAGGCGCCAGTATTCCGAGAGGGTCGTAGATGACTCTGAAAGTTGTCAATATGCTTCGTCTAGTGAACACGCACTCTTTGAGCTCCACTCCTACCGCAAACTCGTCCTTTACTTGGTTCCATATCACTCCCAGTGCCCTTTCTTCCGGTTGTGCAGCAGTTAGTACTTCAGACCTTGTCCTGCACTCACGAAGCTCCTTCTTCTGAATCCCTTTCAGCATGCCAGGCACGTTGCTCGACGATTTGAAAGTGAAATCCTCCTTTACTCATTAGGTTTGTCAACTGCGTGGCTATGGCTGCTGCCTGATCTGCGTCGTCCAAGGAATGCATTAGGTCGTCGACAAAGAAATTCTTAGCGGTGTCCCTTACCGCCTCATTTTAGGACCTTCCGTGCTCTCTAAACATTCGCCAAGGGCGTAAGCCACACAGGCTGGACTCCACGCACCCCATACACGTGTACTGTCATCCGGAACGCTTCGATGGGAGTTTCTTCTTGATCGTCCTTCCTCCGTTAGAAATGTAAGGCATCCCTTTCATTCTCCGCTACTTTCACCTGATAGAACATGGCCTCTATGTCAGCCGTCACTGCCACTATGCCCTGTCAAAACTGAAGAAGAATCCCATGAGCTAATTGTTGTAGTCTAGCCTTTTTAGTACTTGTGAGTTCAAAGACACGCCTTGATGAGTTGCAGCGCAGTCAAAAGCAATGCGCACCTTCCCTGGTTTGCTGAGGTTCAGTACCGGGTGATGAGGCAGGCACCAGATCTGCTGCCCACCAAGTCAGGTCTTGATCTGGCACTTGTTACATGTACCCCACAGTCAAGAGTTTTTAAATTTCCGCCTTGTAGGCATTTCGCAACACCCTATCCTTCCTGAGCCTGTTCTTTAGTGAATCCAATCTGTGACGAGCTGATCTCCAATTGCTGACCTGAGGCGATAATGACTGCTTGAATGAGATTGGCAGTACATAGTGATTTCCGCTCCTCTTTACATGACTGTCCCACAGGCTCAAGACATACTGTTCCAACTGCGACAGCCCCTCTCCCTCCTGAGCATCATTTGCTGTGGGCTTTTCCAGCTTCCAGAACCATTGTACTCATTCCTCCAAAGACTCATTGCCACTTGTTGATCTTGGAAGCTCGGCTATGGCAGTGAGGCTCGTTGACGTTTCTGTTGTGTCCCTGGGCAGATAGGCACCCTGTACTGTCCAGCCTAAAGCTGTCCTCAACACGAAGGGTTCCCCATCCTGACGTACACCTCCACTATAGGCAAGGCAACTGTCCCCCTTTTCTGCTTTTTTGATGTCATTCCCTGGACCGTCCGGTATAGTTAGTGGCTCTGAGCTTATCTTGTGATGCGTGTCACCTCTTTGCTCTGACCGTCGTCATCTCTCTTGACCATGCCCTTCTCATTCTCGCTCACACCGTATGTCTCCTTCTCGGCTTGATGGTTGCTGGTCCCTTCGGTTGTTTCATTCACTAATCCTCCCTGTCAACCTACTGTAATAATCGTTGTGCAAGATCGTCGAGTGCGAATCATTCTCACATACTTCACATGGCTTTCTTTCTCGGCACGTGGTGACTCCGTGTTCTTCTTAAGGCATCTGAAGCATACCCGAAACTGCAGCCACCCTCAGGCGCTCCTTACTCCCTAGCCTTGCGAAGCTCCGGCAAGCCTTGAGTAAATGTCCATCATGATACAATTGGCATAGGTCAGACCTTGTCTCCCTTTCCTTTGCCTTTTTGCACTCTGGTCCATCTCAATTGCCTTTGGTTTCCCTTGGAGACCTACAACCAGTGTCAATGTATGCCAGCACATCCCGTGTTCGAATACTGCCCATCTGCTCTGCGATGTACCTTATGAGATCCGTTGCTCCACAGGGGCTTCCTGTATTATATTTCTGACATCATTCCAAACTCACATGACATTTTCACTGGCAATTGACCCCTGGCATCCTTGATCAGTCTGATTTCAGTGTGGCGAGCATTCTTTGCCTCTCATATCAGGCCTTCCCACACTTCCATCAACTGCACCTGCAGTCCGTCGAGCCGAAGAGCATTCCCTTGTCTGTTCATCACTGGACCTCCTCGCAATTGGGCAGCTCCTGTGGGCTCCACTGGTCATGAATGGACCGGAATCGCGTCTCTTCTGGCTTCCGCATCCGTTTGGTGCTTCTCCCTCTCTTGCTCTTTCTTGCCCTTTTGATCCTCGCCCTCATGGTTCCCTTCGCTGCTTGCCTTTCCCCTTTTTCTCGTGCTTGTATCACTCCTTGTTCTCCTCGGGCCTTCTTCCACCAGTTCTATTCAGTGCACATGCTTTTCCTTAGCAGCCATTCATCAATGTTCCACTGATCCTGCATTATCTTTTCATCTATGCCTCTGATGAATTCCTTGACGGACTCCAAGACACTGATCATCAGGGCTTCCTCTGTTGCTGTCAGTAGTTTCCTCATCTGCTCCTGTGCCTCGCCTGTCAGTTCCCCATGCCATTCATTCACGTGTGTCTCTATATTTGTTCTTGTAATTATCTTGGCATCTTGCTTCTCGCCTTCAGTTGTCATCCGCATCCTAGGGCTTCCCTTTCCTATATTCAATTTCCTATTCTTATCGTTTGCCTCCATTTCTTATTTGGGTAAGCAATCTGTGTCTTTCCTCAGTCGGACTAAGCTGGCGCTGCGGATGGATAAACTTAACTCCGTTTTTACCATTGCGGAAGGGTAATTTCAACTCCGCTTTGGTTAGTCAACAGGTCCTGCACTGCGGAAGGATACCTCAACCTCGCTTCCTACATTACGGATGGAAAAACCTCCTATGCTCACACTATTGTAGCACTGTGGTGGGATACCTCAAATCCGCTTCCCACGGTGCGTAGGGATATCCTCCTCCATTCATACCACTGTAGCTAACTTACCACTGTAGCATGGCAGATGGACTGTAGCTAACTTACCACTGTAGCATTCCAGAGGGATACCTCCACCTTGCTTCCCACGTTACAGAGGAAAAATCTCCTACGATCATACCACTGTAGCACTGCGGAGAGATACTTCAACTCCGCTTTCCACGTCGTAGAGGGAAAACCTCCTCCGTACCTACCACTGTAGCTAACTTTCCACTGTAGCATTCCGGAGGGATATCTCAAGTTTGGTTCCCACATTGCGGAGGGACAAATTCCTCCGTTCTTACCACTGTAGCATTGCGTAGGAACACCTTAACTCCGATCTCATGTTGCGGAAGGACAACCTCCTCCGTTCATACCACTGTAGCTTACTTAGCACTGTAACACTGCGGAGTGACACCTGAACTCCGCTCCGACGTTGAGGAGGGAAAACCTCCTCCGTTCACACTACTATAGCACTGCGGAGAGATACCTCAACTCCGCTTCCCACGTCGTGGAGGGAAAACCTCCTCCATACTTACCACTGTAGCTAACTTACCACCGTAGCATTCCAGAGGGATATCTGAACTCTGGTTCCCACGTTGAGGAGGGAAAACCTCCTCCGTTCTTACCACTGTAGCAAACTTGCCGCTGTAGCATTGTGGAGGAACACTTTAACTCTGCTCTCATGTTGTGGAGGGACAACCTCCTTCGTTCATACCACTGTAGCTTACTTACCACTGTAACACTGCGGAGGGACACCTGACCTCCGCTCCCACGTTGCGGAGGGAAAACCTCCTCCGTTCAAACTACTGTAGCACTATGGAGGGACACCAGAACTAAGCTCTCATGTTGCGGAGGAAAATCCTCTGCCGTTCACTACTGTAGCGCTGCGGAGGGACACCAGGACTCCACTCCCACATTGCGGAGGAAAACCTCCTCCGTTCACACTACTGTACCGCTGTGGAGGGACACCAGAATTCCACTCCCACGTTGCAGAGGGAAAACCTCCTCCGTTCACACCACTGTAGCAGCATGGAGGGATTCCACAACTCCGCTTCCTACGTTTTGGAGGGAAAACCTCCTCCGTTTCTACCACTGTAGCTTAATTACCACTGTAGCACTGCGGAGGGACACCTGATTTCCGCACCCACATTGCGGAGGGGGAACCTCCTCTGTTCAAACCTCTATAGCCTACTTACCACTGTAGCACTGCGGAGGGATACCTGAACTTCGCTCCCACATTGCGGAGGGGAAACCTCCTCCGTTCACAATGCTGTAGCACTGCGGAGGGACACCAGAACTCCACTCCCACGTTGCGGAGGGTAAACCTCCTCTGTTCACACCACTGTAGCAGTGCGGAGGGATTCCATAACTCCGCTTCCCATGTTGCAGAGGGAAAACCTCTTCCATTTCTACCACTGTAGCTTACTTACCACTGTAGCACTGCATTGGGACACCTGAACACCACTCCCACATTGCGGAGGGAAAACCTCCTCTGTTCAAACCACTGTAGCTTACTTACCACTGTAGCACTGCGGAAGACACCTGAACTCCGCTCCCACATTGCGGAGGGAAAACCTCCTCCTTTCATACTACTGTAGCCAACACCTTATGCACCTAGTACCCAATAGCATTTAGAACAGACTCTGCAAGTACATTAATTTGAGCCCTACTAACTTTGTCGTGTGACTATTATCCCACTGAGTGTCGCCAATGTCGTGGGATTACTATTTCACACGAGGGTTATAAATATGGTAGCGTGGTTTGTGAAAAGCCTCTTCTTTATATGTATTTGTTTCAATGTTAGCAATAATCCTCAGAGCCCCCATTACTACCTTTCCTGTCACAAACGATGTCAGATTCCCACCCCCAAGGGGGAGGCTAGCTAAGCTGTGAATGTCACGTCTGCTCCTGACAAGGCCCGATCTCTCACTGAGTCTTTGTAACTACTCATGGTTTTCGGTGGGCGTCGTGGGCATTACTGCCACCCGGCACTTTTTTGCATTTCTGAAATGCCTTGTGAGGCAATAGGCATCTTTAATATGCCTTAAGACACTCCCCACCACCTAACTGAAGAATATCATATTACAGAGTGTATCATCAATACTTCTATGAGAGCTATCATTATTTTACTAAAACGGGGCAGAGCTATCTAAGAAACTGACTTATAAAACTATGACAATCACATACAGTTATCTAAACAAAGTACAGTAATATCAAAATTACTATGCAAAAAACTGACAAAGAAATAATCTGTTGTTTATAATAAGCATTGTAATCAAAATAACAAAATCAAACTTAAGTATTCTTAATTGCAACATATAGCTAGAAAGCAATGGTAAAATTATTTAAGAAGAAAGCCAATTAAGCTATTTCATTAATCAAACAGTACACAATATATTTGGATATGATGCATGCAAGCACTTTTAAAACAAAACATTTGTTGTGGAGTGAAAAGTTAAAAACATTCACAATTACAATATGTAATTACTATTCAAGGACAAACTGATACGAGAACTTAATGAACATAATATAAAACATATTTGTCTATGATCTTTCTTCACAAAGATCTGCATACCACCTCTCAACCTAAGAACTAAAAGAGGAGCAGATTCTTCTGCAAACTCAATGAACACAAAGATTAAATCATGATTCAAAACAATGATAATATTTAAGCAGAACAGCGATAATATTTAGGCAAAACAATTATAATATTTAAGCAGAAAGCAACTTATTATTTTGGCAAATTGTACAATTTATCAATGGCACTTATTCTAATAAACTTATATCTAAGGGAGACTCTGAGTTTTCACTTAAAATTATCTTATAGCTAGGAAAAAAAAATTACAAATTGTCTTTTCGTCGTGGTCAAAGACGGTGGGGACATTTTCTTTCCCATTTGTTTTCATTTCTAATACGTGGGGGAAAATACTTTGTAGTTTAACTAATAAGGGATTTTCTATACCCTTCCTTTCTCATTTCACTAAAGTTAGGACATGTATGGGGATTCTTTCTTTCCCACTTTTCATTTTAAAATTTTTTTCTAAATATTTCGAGGATTTTCATTCCCCCCCCCAGGGGTTATCATTGCTTAGGACTTGCCATTTAAATTTTTCTATTTTCACTCCTCCACTCGTCGTCTTCATTTGCGGGCCCAGGTTTGTACACGTACCACGAATCCTCTTCTTCTCTGGAGACTGGCAAGACAAAAAAAGGAGGGCGACGATGCATCGTCCAGCTTAACTGGAACCCCTCCCACCTGGCTTCAATCCTTTCTTGAGGTGGCTCTTGAATATAACCACCTCTTACGAATGCCTGCAATGCCACAGCGCCTCTCACTTCAGTAGCTGAAAAACACGCTCACACTGAAGTGGATTCTCAGGACGAAAATTAGAGCCTAATGTCGCTAATACAAATGCAGAAAGAATACATATGACTTCTGGGTACAAACAATGGCCATTTGTCTGCATCCGGAAGGTATACTTCGCCTCCCTGCATCTGCAGGCGATTGCAATATCTCCCATGGGTAAACCGGACTGGTTTGTAACAATCAAATTTGAAAATTGCAGGTCGGGGCTGCCTGGAAATGGGGTGGTAATGGAAAATATGTGTCTACACCATTAGATTGTTATTCCAAGATACTTAGGACTTAGCTGAGAAACTGATACATAACATTATTCTACAATAGATATAAAAAAGAACAGTCATTAAATTTTGAGAACAGTCACTAAAGAAATATTCTTATTAGCAGTGACTACAGTAACATCAAGCATGAATTCAAGATAAAAGATACAAATCATTTGGTTACTGCTGATAGAATTTACTGAAATAACAATTATGTATAAGGACATGGAGTGATAGCAACAATAACAGTTAACATAATAATAAAAATACTACTCAGGAATAGCAGTGCATATGCAATTGAAACTGTCATTTTGAAATAAGAACAGAGTTTTTACACTCATGCTTCACAACGATGCTCTTTCTAACACTGTCTCCTTTGGCTATTCGAATTCCTGCAGTCATAATATGTATATATATTTTTATATATATATATATATGGAGCATATTCGTCAACTTTCTGGTTGCCCACTTTTGTCACTGGGAACTTTATCTATTTTCTAAAACAGATGCAATATGTGGAAGAAAAACTCATATAATATTCAGGTTTACTGATGTCTTATCAGTATTTATGCAATATCAGCTTGCAAAAACTTATCAACTGAAATAAAACTTGGGCACACTTATCATCTGGCAAATTTGCAAAGAAATCTAAAAAGAATCAATGATCATAATACTCTGTCAACATAGAGAAATAACATTTTTCAGTATGTAAAGGGTAAAAGGATGAGAGAGAGAGAGAGAAAGAAAATATATTTTTCTTAAAAAAAAAAAAACATATAATTTTCGCTTATAAGGCCCTTCTTTATGACTTGACTTCCTGCCCAACTATACAAAGGGACAAAGCGCAACTGCAATCATTTTCTAACATCTAAAAAGAAAAAAAAATAACTCAGTGTACAACTGCAGAAACATCGAAGCACAAATCCATTCCTTTCTGTTTAATATCGCACATGGCTTTACTGAAATGAGCTTACACTTCCTTGTGTATAATGACAATCTTTTCTCTTTCTATAAATTAGAGGGTTGAGTCGAAGCACACACTTGCTATATGTCAACATACCCCTGATGGAATCAAAGCAAAATACTACAACCATATGTGATAATATCTCTACTACTATCAACAAAATTACAATTATCTTTACTGAATAATTGACTTAAAAGGATTTAAGTATCATTATTTTTTAAATTTCAAACTCAACATTTAAGCTTTGAGAATCTCAATTATCTTAATTAGCTCAACTGTAATTATAAATTTCATGACAAGAATAATAATTAACAATAATTATCTCTAGATAATCTTTTTCAAAACTCTTTAATTATAATATATCAAAGGGATAAATATATTCAAGATTTCTTCAACACAAAAAACTATATAACAAAAACGGGTATCTGGAAAAAATATAAAAAGTTTGTCTCTGTGTATGCAGTAATAAGAATAAAAAAAAATCATATTTCATTTGCAACATTAGATAATGCAATTTGCTAACATTTCATAATCTCTCAAGGAGTTGCACATGAAAAATTAATATATATATATTCTTCTACTATATCAAATTTGAATTTTTTCGAGTTACTACTCAACAGAACTACCTCAGGAGACAGGGGGGAGTTACACATTTTTTCTTCTTTGCATACTTACAGTCGGGTAGGTACTTAACTATTTTTTTTTTACTCTCATTTCCTTTTCCTACCCATAAATACTGCCCAGTATCTGTCTTCTGGCCTTCAGCTGGCTAGCTTTCGCAGGGAAATTTACATGTAGGAGCTGTTCCTCCCCTGTCCCTTTGGTTTCTGGATCAACTTCATCTCCTTCAAATACAGGAAACAGGCTGTTTGACATTCTTGTTGTCATTTCTTGTGAATTCACACTCCCTTCTTCATGACCAAGCTGAAATAATTGTGACAAACATTATCATGGTTAAAACTTTCAGTTTTATTTTATTCAATCTAACATATCCCTTCGGACAAATAATGTATATACTGCAGCTAGAAAGGAAAATAAAGAATCATTCATAGATTCACGTCCTTTATCACGTAATACCTATCTTGGAATTCTAGGACATCTAATAATAATCTCATTGGCGAGTAGGGGACAAAACAAAAATAATGCAAACTTAGCTTCTCAAGCATATCTGGGCAGGTGGAGAATCTCCTTCTCAACAATATCCCTCAATAGATATCGAAACAGCTACATCACCTCCCATAAAAATATGCTAATATGGCCTGCACAAAAGACCCGGTGGAGCAGGGGAACGATCCTCGCAGACTCCTCCCCCCTCATGCTTCCTCAACGGTCTTTCCTGTGATTTCACCCCCTAGAACAACCCCCCATTATACCCCTGGTCAGGCATACCCATTCTCTCCCGCAATCGTATCACTTCAAAACACTCACCCTCTTTCTTTTTGTGTAATCCCCCCCTTCCCCTCACTCTGAAGGAGTGTAGAGGTGAAATCTTGGTTGGGCCGCGTGGTCACATGACTGTTTTACCAGTTCTAAGTCCCTATCTACCCCCAAGAGGGTGCGTTATAGCTACACAACAACTTCCTTTCTTTCCCTCCAACACTGAGGGCATGAGCTTGTTGGCGGTCTCCCAGGGCGTATCCCGCACGGCTATTAGACCCCATTTTTTCTCCCCTCTAAGCTACGTTAGGGTTAAACTTAAAAACTACCCTACCACAGCACAGCTCAAATTTACTCGAGTTTAGTCTTATTTTCGCCTGCCTAGTGCGAAATTAAACTCATAGCTAAATAATATTACAAATTTTTCTTATTCTTCAAAAAGACATGCTACACACGTATTGTAATATCAATTTCTTCATCATAACCACATTAGAGGAACGATCTGTCATCTCTGTTAAAAAAAATTTT
The DNA here is from genome assembly GCA_037179515.1 of Halocaridina rubra. Classification (NCBI taxonomy): domain Eukaryota; kingdom Metazoa; phylum Arthropoda; class Malacostraca; order Decapoda; family Atyidae; genus Halocaridina; species Halocaridina rubra. The sequence goes on along the minus strand of JAXCGZ010013321.1, from coordinate 44,500 downwards.
CTCGCCAAAATATAACACCGCAAAAAAATTGAAAATCAATTTAGGCATTAATACAAATAAGCTGAACACCCTTCAAATGCAATTTCTCATATTATTCAAATAATGACAAAAATGAAGGTTATTACTGCTTATAGCTATTAGTGCAAATTATCCATGTTAGTAATGGGTACAGAAATTCTACTTTTATTAACTTAATAAGAGCCACACCCCTCATAGGCGGGTTGGCTGAGTCAAAGCATCTCTACAAAGTAAAATGGCGGCATCCGCAAACCTCAATTTCCTTTAATAATTGTCCCATTACTCACTGGATACAGATCACAAGTACTTATCTATTTTGAAAAACTGCTTGTAGAACATCACGGCTGCAGGCAATGGTGGAGAGAGTTCTTTTTTCTGGGCGCAGGAGGTTCCCTCCCAATTCTCCATCTCTCGAGTAATATTGACGAATCGTCATCTTCTTGGTTGGATCCGGCAACATGTACTTCTGGTAAGGGCTTTTTCCACTCAAAGCCCCAGTCATACTTTGGCTCACTGTGACGGTGGCGTCCATGAAGGCGCTCGTTGTACTTTTACTGCTGGGGGCCTTGCCAATACAAGGGCGGGGGAGAGTGGCTGGATCTGGTAATATGATACTGTAGGTGAAGGGGGAGCTCTGACTTTCTCGGTGTCGCTCTCTTGCTGTTTGTAAGCATCAACAAGTTTCTTCATCAGTTGAATCTTTCTTCCATATATGCTATATATTTTTCTTCTGTATTTTTAATTCTTCTTTCTCTTCGTTGAAGTATCGGCATGGATTGATCTCAAGCTGGTCACCAAATTGTCATGTGACTTTTATCCCACTGAGTGTCGCCAATGTCCTGGAATTACTATTTCACACAAGGGTTATAAATATGGTAGCGTGGTTATGTTAACAATAATCCTCAGAGCTCCCATTACTACAGTTCCTGTCACGAACGATGCCAGATTCCCGCCCTCAAGGGGAAGGCTAGCTAAGCTGTGAATGTCACATCTGCTCCTTACAAGGCCCGATCTCTTACTGAGTAAATACTCATGGTTTTCGATGGGCGTCGTGGGCATGACTGCCACCCGGCACTTTTAGGCATTTCTGAAATGCCTTGTGAAGCTATAGGCATCTTTAATATGCCTTATGACAAATTGTCTCAATTCTACTGTTAAGACCACTGTAGCCAACACGTCATGCACCTAGTAACCGATAGCATTTAGAACAGACTCTGCAAGCACATTAATTTGAGCCCTACTAATTTGTCTCAATTCTACTGTTAAGATAAATATCTCCTAACTGCATCAACCTTTACAATATACCAATCAAGTAATAACCTGACAATTTCCTTACTGCTGTTGCACATTACTCAAATCTGGCTAATTACTTGGCTTCATGAGCCGTTGCTTATACCTTTAATGCTCTTCAATCTGTCCTTCACTCTCCCTCTAGGCGTAAGCACTTCCCCCGTTGCAATAATTAATTTTCAGGTCTGCTAAGATCTTTAACACAACTCACAACAATGTTCAATCAGTAATCACTATGTTTCAACCTTTATTATTCACCTTTATTGCCGCCAGCACACTTTCTACAATGCCGTATTCGTCTGTTCCTCCATACACCAGCTCTCAAGTGATCCTCTGTCTATCACAATTCTTATATTATGCCTTACCTGGGCTGAGACTCATCTCTCTATTAGCCGCTGAAATGCATTATTATGTGAACCTTTTCGTTGAAATTTCGTGCTTCACTTCGTAGACTTTTGCATCTATTCTCGATCCTCGTAACGTTCACAGTCGCTCACCAATGACTCATTATAGCTGATTACTTCGTCGCTGTAGTCTCTCCACTGTGACGTAGCATAGCGGTCATCTCCTCAGCATCTGGTCTTCATCATCTCCCTCTAGGCTTTACTCAAACTGTTGATGCCTTTAAGGCAGTCAAGTTTGTTGGTAGGTGATAAAGGAAAGTGCCATATCGCAGACTCGTCTTTATAAGT
>JAXCGZ010013321.1:12500-20000 GCA_037179515.1 Halocaridina rubra | reverse complement strand
GAGAGAGAGAGAGAGAGAGAGAGAGAGAGAGAGAGAGAGAGAGAGAGAGAGAGAGAGAGACAGACAGACAGAGGTGCCACGGAGAGTCAGGAAAGACACTACAGGTCCTTGTTCTAGCTTACTAAGAATAAGCCATACACTGCCATACACCATGAGAGAAGAGGCAGACAGAGACTGACTGGATTCGAGAGCAGACATAATATTCAGAGGATTCATTCTAGGCCTCAATTATGTAAGTTATGAAAAGCTAACTGCATTAACATGTAATAATTAACATGAAGTATAAGATGATAAATAGAGAGTTAGGATGATGACATTAACCAAATAAACTTGTGTGATGTAGAATTGTAAAATGTATTCAATGATTAATAATTGTTGTTTTATGGCTTCTAGGCAAATCGTACCAATAAAGACGAGTCTGCAATGTGGCCTTTTCTTTTATCACCAACCAATAAACTTGACTGCCTTAAAGGCTTCAACAGTTTGTGTAAAGCTTGGAGGGAGATGATGAAGACCAGGTGATGAGGAGACGACCGCTATGCTACGTCACAGTGGAGAGACTACGGCGACGAAGTAATCAGCCTTCAATGAGTCAGAGTGGTGGGCAACCGTGAACGAAATATACTGGGACGAGCATATGAGAGATAAGTTCTGAGAGAGGATCGAGAATAGACACAAAAGTCTACGGAGTGACACACAAAATTTCAACGACAAAATCCCACATGATAATACATTTCAGCGGCTAATAGAGAGATGAGTCTCAGCCCAGGGAAAGCATACTATAAGAATTGCGATAGACAGAGGATCACCTGAGAGCTGGTGTATGGAGGGACACACGAATACAGCATTGTAGAAAGTGTGCCAGTGGCAACAGAAGTGAATAATAGAGGTTCAAACAAAGTGATTACTGATTGAACATTGTTGTGGGTTGTCTTGAAAGTCTCAGCAGACCTAAGGATTAATTATTGCAATGGGGGGAGTGTTTATGGCTAGAGGGATATAATGATTAAGGAGCATATTTAAGTACTTGTGAAGGAGGGAGAGTGAAGGACAGGTTGAAGAGCATTAAAGGTATAAGCAATGGCTCATGAAGCCAAATATTTAGCCAAATTGGAGTAATGTACAATAGCAGTAACGAAATTGTCAGGTTAATATGTGATGGTATATTGCAACAATGGTGAATAATTAAGGTGAACATAGTGATTACTGATTGAACATTGTTGTGAGCTGTGTTGAAGGTCTAGGCAGACCTAAAAATAAACTTTTGCAATGGATGGAGTGTTTACGGCTAGAGGGAGATAATGATTAAGGAGCCTATTTAAGTACTTGTGAAGTAGGGAGAGTGAATAACAGGTTGAAGAGCATTAGAGGTATAAGCAATGGCTCATTAAGCCAAGTAATTAGCCAAATTGGAGTAATGAACAATAGCAGTAAGGAAATTGTCAGGTTATTACGTGATGGTATATTGAAAAGGTTGATGCAGTTAGGGGATATTCATCTTAACAGTAGAATTGAGACAAGTTAGTAGGGCTCAAATTAATATACTGGTAGAGTCTGTTCTAAATGCTATCGGTTACTACGTGCATGATGTGTTGGCTACAGTGGTCTTAACAGTAGAATTGAGACAAGTTTGTAGAGCTAAAATCAATGTACTTGCGGAGTCTGTTCTAAATGTTTTTGGTTACTCTGTGCATGACGTGTTGGCTACAGTGGTATGAACGGAGGAGGTTTTCCCTCCGCAACGTGGGAGCAGAGTTCAGGTGTCCCTCCTCAGTGCTACAGTAGTAAGTAAGCAACAGTGGTTTGAACGGAGGAAGTTTTCCCACCGCAACGTGGAAGCGGAGTTCAGGTGTCCCTCCGCAGTGCTACAGTGATAATTAAGCTACAGTGGTAAACATGGAGGAGGTTTTCCCTCCTAAACGTGAGAAGCAGAGTTGAGGTATTCTTCCGAGCTGCTACAGTGATGTGAACAGAGGAGGTTTTCTCTCTGCAATGTGGGAGCGGAGTTCTGGTGTCCCTCCGCAGTGTTACAGTGGTATGAACGAAGGAGGTTTTCCCTTTGCAACGTGGGAGCGGAGTTCAGGTGTCCCTACGCAGTGCTGCAGTGGTAAGTAAGCTACAGTGGTAAGAACGGAGGAGGTTTTCATTCCGCAACATGGGAAGCGGATTTGAGGTATCCCTCTGCACTGATACAGTGGTGTGAATGGAGGAGGTTTTCCCTCCGCAATGTGGGAGTGGAGTTCTGGTGTCCCTCCACAGTGCTACAGTGGTATGAACGGAGGAGAATATTCCTCCGCAACGTGGGAGCGGAGTTCAGGTGTCCCTCCACAGTGATACAGTGGTAAGTAAGCTACAGTGGTAAGTAAGATACAGTGGTAAGAACGGAGGAGGTTTTCCATCCGCAACATGGGAGCAGAGTTTTGGTGTCCCTCCGCAGTGCTACAGTGGTATGAACGGAGGAGGTTTTCCCTCCGCAACGTGGGAGCAGAGTTCAGGTATCCTTCCGCAGTGCTACAGTGGTAAGTAAGCTACAGTGGTAAGAGCTATAGTGGTATATAAGCTACAGTGGTAAAAACGGAGGAGGTTTTCCCTCTGCAACGTGGGAAGTGGAGTTGAGGTATCCCTCTGCACTGCTACAGTGGTAAGTTAACTACAGTGGTATAAACGGAGGAGGTTTTCCCTCCGTAACGTGGGGAGCAGAGTTGAGGTATCCCTTCGAAGTGCTACAGTGGTAAGTACGGAGGAGATTTCCCTCTGCAACGTGGGAAGTGGAGTTGAGGTATCCCACCGCATTGCTACAGTGGTAGGTACGGAAGGGGTTTTCCCTCCGCAATGTGGTAAGCGGACTGGAGGTATCCCTCTGGAATGCTACAGTGGTAAGTTAGCTACAGTCCATCTGCCATACTACAGTGGTAAGTTAGCTACAGTGGTATGAACGGAGGAGGTTTTCCCTCCGCAACGTGGGAAGCGGAGTTGAGGTATTCCTCCGCAAAGCTACAGTGGTAAGTACGGAGGAGGTTTTCCCTCTGCAACGTGGGAAGCGGAGTGGATGTATCCCACTGCATTGCTACTGTGGTGTGAATGGAAGAGGTTTTTCCATCTGCAATGTGGGAAGCAAAGTTAAGGTATCTCTCCACAGTGCAGGACCTGTTGACTAGCTAAAGCGGAGTTTAAATTACCCTTCCGCAATAGTGAAAACAGAGCTAAAGTTATCCATCCTCAGCGTCAGCTTAGTCCGACTGAGGAAAGACGCAGATCGCTTACCTGAATAAGAAATGGAGGCAAACGATGAGGATAGGGAATTGATTATAGGGAAGGGAATGGTCCTAGGATGCTGACGACAACTGAAGGCAAGAAGCAAAATGTTAATATAATTACTAGAACAGATATGGAGACACACGTGAATGAATGGCATGGAGAACTGACAGGTGAGGCACAGGAGCGGATGAAGAAACTACCGACAGCAACAGAGGAAGCCCTGATGATCAGTGTCTTGGAGTCCGTCAAGGAATCCATCAGAGGCATAGCTGAACAGATAATGCAGGAGCATTGGAACAATGATGAGTGGCTGCTAAGGAAGGAGCGGGTGCACGGAATAGAACTGGTGGAAGAAGGCTCGAGGAGAACAAGGAGTGATACAAGCACGAGCAAAAGGGGAAAGGCAGACGGTGAAGGGAACCACGAGGGCGAGGATCAAAAGGGCAAGAAAGAGCGAGAGGGGGAGAGGCACCAAATGGATGTGGAAGCCAAAAGAAACACGATTCCGACCCACTCGTTGCTAGTGGAACCCGCAGGAACTGCCCAATTGCGAGCAGGTCCAGTGATGAGCAGCCAAGGGAATGCTCTTCGGCTGGACGGACTGCAGGTGCAGTTGATGGAAGTGTGGAAAGGACTGATACGGGAGGCAAGGAACTATCGCAACTCTGAAATCAGACTGATCAAGGATGCCAGGGGTCAATTGCCTGTGAAAATGTCATGTGAGTTCGGAGTGATGTCCCAAATGAAAGAGAATAATACAGGAAGCCCCTGTGGAGCAACGGATCTCAGCAGGTACATTGCAGAGCAGATGGGCAGTATCCGAATACGGGATGCGCAGGCAAGAATTGACACTGGTTGTGGGTCTCCAAGGGAAACCAGAGGCAATCGAGATGGACCAGAGTGCAAGAAGGCAAAAGAAAGAGAGACAGGGTCTGAACTATGCCAATTGTGTCATGATAGACATTCGCTCAAGGCTTGCCGGAGAATTGCAAGGCTAGGGAGTAATGAGCGTCTGAGGGCGGCTGCAAAGTTTGGGTATGCTTCGGGCAAGAACGAGAAGCCCATGGTCAAGAGGGATGACAACGGTCAGAACAAAGAGGCTACACGCATCAGAAGATAAGCTCAGAGCAACTAACTATGCCAGACGGTCGAGGGAACGACATTAGAAAAGGGGGACAGTTGCCTTGCCTATAGTGGAGGTATACGTCAGGATGGGAGACACGAATATCACACAGAAGGGGTGGGTCAAAACCCTAGCCCTTCTGGACTGTGGGAGTGACCATATATTCTGCTTACGCAGCCTGGTAGACAAGACCAGAAACTCCGGAGTACCGATACAGGTAGAAGTTAACACCATCGACCACGTCCGGCAGTGGGACACGCGAATGGTGGACCTGTGGATAATAGCGACAAAGGCTAGATGCCTGAAGGAGCTGAGGCTCTACCAAGTCATAGTGGTCACCAGCCTGCCAAGGGGAATAACTGATTGCATCGCCAGAAGGGAAGAGATCTGCCGATGGAAGATCCTGGCCTCCTTAAGGGGTTCATACATGAAGAGCAAGGAGAACACCGAGGTGGAAATCCTCATAAGACCTAACCATCCGCAGGCCATACTCTGGCTCGAAGTCAGGTGGGGGTGTGACGGGGAACCCTTCGCATTGAGAACAACAGTTCTGGAAGCTGGATGAGCCCACAGCAAAGGAGGCTCAGGAGGGAGAGGGGTTGTCACCGTTGAACCCGATGTCTTGAGCCTGTAGGACAGTTGTGTAAGCAGGAGCGGAAATCATTATGTACTGCCAATCTCATTCAAGTAGTCATTTTCACCTCAGGTCAACAATTAGAGATCGGCTCATCACAGATTGGAGTCACTAAAGAACAGGCTTAGGAATTATGGTTGTTGGGAAACCCTTACAAGGCGGAAATTCAGAAACTCTTGACTGTGGGGTACGTGGAAAGAGTGCCGGATCAAGACCTCCGACTCCGTGGGCAGCGGATCTGGTGCCTGCCTCATCATCCGGTACTGAACCCCAGCAAACCAGGGAAGGTGCGCATTGATTTTGACTGCACTGCAACTCATCAAAGGTTGTCTTTGAACTCACAAGTACTACAAGGGCTAGACTTCAACAATTAGCTCATGGGATTCTTCTTCAATTTCGACAGGGCATAGTGGCAGTGACAGCAGACATAGAGGCCATGTTCTATCAGGTGAAAGCGGTGGAGAATGAAAGGGATGCCTTACGTTTCTAATGGAGGAAGGACGTTCGAGAACAAACTCCCATCGAAGCGTTCCGTATGACAGTACACATGCTTGAGGGTGTGTGGAGTCCGGCCTGTGCGGCTTACGCCCTACGACGAATGTTTAGAGAGTACGGAAGGTCCTATAATGAGGCGGTGAGGGACACCGCTAAGAATTTCTTTGTCGATGACCTTCTGCATTCTGTGGATTACGTGGACTAGGCAGCAGCCATAGCCACACAGTTGTCAAACCTAATGAGTAAAGGAGGATTTCACCTTACGAAATGGTCGAGCAACATGCCTGGCATGCTGAAAGGGATACAGAAGAAGGAGCTTCGTGAGTGCAGGACAAGGTCTGAAATACTAACTGCTGCACAACCGGAAGAAAGGGCACTGGGAGTGATATGGGACTAAGTGAAGGACGAGTTTGCAGTACGAGTGGAGCTCAAAGATTGCGCGTTCACTAGATGAAGCATATTGACAACTTTCAGCGTCGTCTACGACCCTCTTGGAATACTGGCGCCATTCGTAGTCTTCGCCAAGATCATCTTCCAGGAAGAGTGCCGGACTAGTAAGAGATGGAATGAACCTATCAGCGAGCAAGGTCAGTGGGATTGGAAGGAATGGATGCATAATTGACGATAGTTAAGGGGGTTTGCAGTAACAGACAATATTGCAACGGGGCTATGGGAAAACTTAAGCGAGTAGAATTACAAACCTACGCTAACGCGTCCCAGTCGGTGTATGGCACCGTCAGCTACCTACACTCCAGTGACACTGATACCAGGGTAAGCGTGCCTTCGTTCTCAGTGGGACCACATTATCTCCTTTCAAGGGAAAGAGTATACCTAGGTTGGAGCTGTGTGCCACCAAGCTAGCCGCTGAAGTAACCGCCATCATCTCCAATGAGCTAGTGGGTAAGCTTGTCGATGTCGTGTATTGGATGGACAGTATGCTCGTGCTGCAGCACATAACCATTGTACAAAATGGAAATAAATGTTTTGATTTGATTTGATTTGATTTGATTTGATTAGTAGGCATTTTAATGCCTATGTCGCTAACAGGGCTGCAGCAATACAGCGTCTGGCACCGATCCGACAATGGCATCACGTGCAATTGGTACTTAACCAAGCAGACGACGTATAGCAGGGCCTTTCGAGCCGTGCCATGATGGTGAGGAGCAGGGGGACCAATGGGCTGAACTTCCTAGGCTACCCAAGGAAGACTTGGCCTCCAGTAAACACTCTGCAGATAAGAGACACTGAAAAAATGGAGCTGCAATTGCCATTATCACTAACAGTGTTGGTAGCGGAGACTACACCGTCAGCTTGTCAATGACTCTGGACTGTTCGTCAGGTACAGGTCTGGACGCAAAAGGGGACACTGATGAAAGCACTGATTCATCTCTGCTTACTGGAGGGAGTGCACATTCCGAAAACATAATACACCCATGTTTTAGCTTAGAAAGCATAAGCCATACACTGCCATACACCGTGAGAGAAAAGGCAGACAGAGACTGACTGGATTCGAGAGCAGACATAATATTCAGAGGATTCATTCTGGACCTCAATTACGTAAGTTATGAGAATCTAACTACATTAACCTGTAATAATTAACATGTAGTATAAAATGATAAATAGAGAGTAAGGATGATGACATTAACCAAATACACTTGTGTGATGTAGAATTGTATAATGTATTCAATGATTAATAGTTGTTATTTTATGGCTTCTAGGTAAACCATACCAATAAAGAAGAGTCTGGGATGTGGCCCTTTCTTTTTTCACCAACCAATAAACTTGATTGCCTTAAAGGCGTCAACATATATATATATATATATATATATATATATATATATATATATATATATATATATATATATATATATATATATATATATATATATATATATATATATATATATATATATATATATATATATATATATATATATATATATATATATATATATATATATATATATATATATATATATACTATATATAT
>JAXCGZ010013321.1:5000-10000 GCA_037179515.1 Halocaridina rubra | reverse complement strand
CATTAGTAGTAGTAAGTCAGACCCACGTGCGCTCTAACCCTCGTTCTTGTGATTAACGCACATTCATGCACATAAATTTTTCTCCCGTCGACTCCAAGTCTTTAGACGTGCCCGCTACGCGCATCAATCTTCCTATACATATTCATTCACTTGAAGATGCTGAGGGAAAGATAGTGCGAGAAAGGAAGAAGGAAGGCTGGGAAGGAGTATTAATAAAATATTAATGTCGGGAAGACGAGTGGCATTACAAAAAAAAAAAAAAAAAAAAAAAAAAAAAAAAATACACAAATGATTAGGACACTAGTTTTATTAAGGAATACAATAGATATCACCAAGAAATATGCAATTAGTAACTCATATTAGCAGAAATAGGGACTGAAATTACGAAAAATAACTTAAGGTAATACGGCATCATCGTAAATAAGAGATAAGAGAAAACATCAACAGCTAAATCTACATTAGAGATAAAAGTAAATCCTACAAAGTTTTGGACAATACCCTTATCAGTCCTTAGACAATCTACAAAACATTGGAGAGGGAAAAGTTAGAACAAAGACTTACTTAAACTGCCATGGAAATAACATGATCATGCCTGCATGGATACGAGATAATAATTTAGTGCCATCAGTAGTAGACAGTAACAAAGAATCGGATATGCCAGATATAGATGCAATAGTATTTAACTCTAAATTACTATCATTGGCACGAATACAGAAACAATAGATTGAGCACTATAGAATTACTTAAAAGAAGTAAATGCAATTGCCTCAGCAAGATCAGGATTAGCATTGTAACAATCGTATTAGTTACAGAGGTAACAGTGAGAAGAGTTATATAAGCGCCCAAGAAGATACAGCCTCAGTGCCAGGTGCCCCTGCTACTAACTCACTCTCCATTCTTTTCCTTCTTCTCTTGGAAGGACCTAGAAGGAGATAGTCGCACACTTTTTTCTCTCGCATTTTGGATGTTTCTTCCTCTTCATTATTCCTCTCTCATATCATCCTCCTCCCAAGTCACTGGATATGCACTGGGTACCAAATTCAAAGACAAACCGACTCACCTTAGTTGAAACTTGAGGTCTTTGAAAGAGTATTTATCATTTTCTCTCTCTCTCTCTCTCTCTCTCTCTCTCTCTCTCTCTCCTCTCTCTCTCTCTCTCTCTCTCTCTCTCTCTCTCTCTCTCTCTCTCTCTCTGTCCATTTCTTTACTCCTCTCATAAAAGGGAAAGGGAAAAAATGAAAGAGGGAAAAGTTTAGGGACACTGAAATTGAAAAGAGAAGGGTTATGCTTTTTCCACCATGTCTTTTTATGGTTTTATGGTGATCTGAATCAAAAGATGATGTATGCGCTTACGTTATCCAGCCATTACGGGAGCAAACAGCTCAACTCTCCACCCATTCTACACCCTTACAAATGGAGGGAGTTGATGCTAGGAAGGACATCTGGCTGTAAAAGTCTGAGGCAAAGCCAAATACTTCCATACGCAGCTACTGAGAAACAGTGACTCCATATAAACTCGGAATGAGCTGCTGGTAAAGGGAAATATATTTATGTGCGTTCTTAGAGAACTTTTGTTGTTGGACTCCTTTCTTTATGGTTAGGAAAATATATCTAATAAGTGATAATCCTTGATGAATTCTTAATACAAATATTGATAATTATATTAGAGCAAGCTAACATTACTTGACACATCATTATATATATATATATATATATATATATATATATATATATATATATATATATATATATATATATATATATATATATATGTATATATATTTATATATATATATATATATATATATATATATATATATATATAATATATATATATATATATATATATATATATATATATATATATATATATATATATATATATATATATATATATATATATATATATATATATATATATATATATATATATATAGAGAGAGAGAGAGAGAGAGAGAGAGAGAGAGAGAGAGAGCTTTGCATAATTATTTGTAAATGCTTAAAACATTATCCAAGATGCTTGCCTTAGTTCTCGATTTGGGCAGATAGTGAATGAGGCTAGCTATAGTTTTTGGACATTCTTTTATAGGTATTGTACCAATTTTCATACTGATTTTGCAAATGCCTACAGAGGTTAGTTGCTAAGAGCTTGGGACATTGTTTAGAATAACCAGTATTCCTATTCTAGAACTTCTATTGATAAGAAGCAGGATTTAGATTTTTGAATCTTGAGAATTTTTGGCAAAGATTTTGCTCCAATTAGTTTACTTATTTTGGAAAAATCTCCGGAATATATTACTTTATAATTTGGAACTTTGCATTGTATAAATAATGCTCTATTTTTTTTAGTGCTTTGGATAAAAGGTGCAGTATATAATTTGCTGTCTTGTGTACTATTTGATATAAAACAGTGTTGCGGACTTGGCACTGACATAGGCGAAAAACTAATTTCAGTTTCTTAAAACATGTTTATATTCTTTCTAGACATTTTTCAAATTTGGATGCAGTGTTTGACAAAATCTGCATTGTCCTTTTTACTTTAGAGATTGAGTATCATTTGGCATGTTTCTTACTTGACACAGTTGTTGGCAAGAAGTAAAGCTTAGCTTAATAGATCTTGGGTATTGCCCTGTCCAGATTTCTTTGTGCAAATTGGGAACTGTTTTTGGCAAGTTCTGCAGTTTCAGAACTTGGCACTTGTATGAAAATTAAACTTTTTTTTACTGTTCTTCAGCTGCTGCCTAATCCTGCATACTAGTTCTTTGGGGTTTTAGAAATACACATTGAGCCATTTTTAGGCAGCAAACATTAGTAATGTTAACCTGACGAGCTTCCGTCTCAGATTTCTTTTTTTAATTACTTCAAATTTCCCTTTCTTAAATCTACCAATTGCTCTGCCTTCCTCCTCCTCCTCCATTGTGTATCGAGCCACGTATTCATTTGAGGCTCACTGTAAATAAAGTGTTTGTAATATCCTCATGATACCTAGTCAAGAAAGGAAACTGAAAACCTAAAAAAAGAATTAAAAAAAAAATTGGAATGAAAACGAAATCAATTTATAAAAGCAGTAGGCCCATGTTATGAAGGGTTGGCAGCGGTTTGCTTAGCATCAATAAATTATTAAGTATTGTATGTGTTTATGTGCTAATGTGTGATTTATCAGCGCTTGGTAAAAGACTTGTGCTGCCATTCTGTTTACGTGTCTGCGTTCTGGCTGTAATATATTTGATTAATTTCTTTTAGCTTGTAGAAGTTTGGAGTTTAAAAAGTGAAGCGAATTCTACACAAATAAAAGCAAATAAGTATAAGCAAATGGAGGCAGGTTACTAGATAAAATTTACTCTTTAAAAGGAGAATATAGTGATATCTATCTCGTGGTATACATTACTATCGCAGTATACTTTGTATGTACACTGTTAGATATGTGGGTCAAAGATGAAACATTGTTTTCACAAGGAGTTATGATACGGGCAAATATTTGGTATCAGTCAATGCACATTAGAAATCAAATACAAAAAGAGCTAGAAATAAGATGTGATATGACTTTCTTTGACTGTTATCAAGCAGAAAAGAAACGTGTCAGATCCCTCACTGTTTTAAGTAAAACTAAATCCACAAAAACAATGAAAAATATAAGTGAATTAAAAGACAAAGTTGAAAACTTTAACTACTATTTTTCTAATGTTGGCAAAATTACAAATTAAAAAACACAAATATTGAATATGAAAACAGTGAACATGAGTAATTACTTAAAACACTATTCTTCCAATGTTAGAATGAAAGATTATTTCAAAATCAGTCCCGTTGATTGTGCTACCATAATTCTTAGCATAAAGAACCTAAGAAACTTTGGTTCTTATAATCCAGATGGCATATCCGTTCGATTCATCAAAAATGCTCTACTGGTGATTGTATTTTATATCACAATAATTAGAAACACCTCCATTGTTTCCAGAAGGTTTCCTGATTCTTGGAAAAAAATCACATGTAATACCTCTGTATAAGAAGGGGGGATAGAGAAGATGTGACAAACTACCGTCCCATTTCCCTGCTACTTATTTTCTCTAAAATATTAGAAAAAATTGTCTCTAACCAGTGAATGTCATATCTAGAGACAAACGGACTATCATCTGCAAATCAGCCTGGTTTCAGACCAAAACTATCTACGGAAACCGCACTGCTCAAAATTACTAATAGAATTTATAGTAATATAGATAAGGAAAAATCTCTCTGCATGTATCATTAGATGTATCAAAAGCCTTTGACAGTGTAAAACGTGAAATTTTTATTAATGAATGTACAAAACAATACTGACCCGGCATAGTCTATAAAATATATATCTAATCACAGACAGTCAATCAGTCTTAACAACATGATATCTACTACAAAAAATGTATCATATGGTGTTCCTCAGGGATCAATCCTTGGTCCTATCCATTTCTCCATTTACGTTAATGATCCATCAAATTTTATACCAGACTGTTTAGTTGTATAGTATGTAGATGACACGTAGATACTCTTTAGTGGTGATATAAATAATCTCCCAGAGCTAACCTTAAGAGCAGAAAGCACTCTGCCAAAAATTGAAACCTATTTTCAAAAAAGCTGTGTTGATTAACGAAAGTAAAACACAACGTATTTTAATGGTTTAAGGTACAACATAGCACGAATTCCAGTAAACACATCAATTAATTTTTGTGGCAGTATCGTCACACCTAGCCAAACTGTCATAGAGTTAGGAATTCACTTTGATAACTACATGTTGTTTGATTCCCATACAAAAGTCTGCAAAAAGGCAACAGGAACTCTAATGCACTTATCATTTTAAAAATTTTGAGACTACTCCTTGAATAATGGTAGTTCAATCCCTAGACCTTAGCCATATTAAATATTGAACGAACCGTATGGGGAGCTACTAATAAGACTCAGATAATTAGAGTACAGAAGCTTATAAATTTTGCAGCTCGAGTATTCCTGGGAGGAATAAGAAAATACGACCA
>JAXCGZ010013320.1:130000-137500 GCA_037179515.1 Halocaridina rubra | reverse complement strand
CATCTCTTCCTGTGTTCTGTATCGTCTAATGAACACTTCTTTGCATTCTTGAAGGTCTTTTAGACTTTTTTTTCTCAACAATATTTCCCTACATGTCTCCCCTCTCTCAAAGGTTACTTTTGTTGGTCTCGGCTTTCCTTCCCTGGAATATTTACCTAGTTGGTGTATGTTTACAATATCCTCAGGACCACATACTACTCCAAGCTTTCTTATCAGGTCTACAACCCTAGCTTTATTTTCTTCAAGTCTCCCCTGCCATGTTGGCTCCTGGGATTCACTTATGCCTGAGATTACCACTGTCTTCTCCTTATCAAGTGCCTGTCTGATGAGTGGGTTTGCCCTCTCCATCACAACGTCTTTCATTTTTTCGATTACTGTCTCTTTATAATCAACTGTTTGTATGTTTTCCAGTGCCACCACCTTTACAGTGTGTGTGTGTGTGTGTGTGTGTGTGTGTGTGTGTGTGTGTGTGACAAGTATGTATGTATGTATGTATGATTGCATGTTTGTATGTATGAAAGTATGTATTCATGAATGTAGAATGCATATTTTTATACATATTCGTATGTGTGTATATATATATATATATATATATATATATATATTATATATATATATATATATATATATATATATATATAGTATCCAGAGTTACTCTTTTCTCTCTCTCTCTCTCTCTCTCTCTCTCTCTCTCTCTCTCTCTCTCTCTCTCTCCTCTCTCTCTCTCTCTCTCTCTCTCTCTCTCTCTCTATATATATATATATATATATATATATATATATATATATATATATATATATATATATATAAACAATAATAATAACAATAATAATACAACCCTTTTTTCTATATTAGCGTAGATGAAGCGTATTGGGAATACTCAGTTTTGTTGTTAAAACTTTAATATCTAAGACAGGTGAACAGATAGTGTGCCCACACCCCACATGGCCCGAATTTTGGCTCCTTAAGGCATACCGTAGAGTGTTTTCCCCTTATCTTCATAAGGATTATGAGGAGAAGACTGTTGCGACCCGGAGTGGAGCACCCTTTCAAATTCTAAAGAAATTGTCAAGAAGTCAATCGTTGTTTTAGGGTAATGATGGAATGTTGCATATGCGAACCAGGGCTCTTTAAAAAATCTGTATAAATGCCTGATCTATTCCGTGAACTTTTGACACTCGTGATTTTATGAGAAATATCAGGGGCATTGCTTATGCTTGACATTTATGAAAACTTATGCGTCTGGTTTAATGTGATGTACCATGGAAAGATTTTCTTTTCATAGATCGGGTGTTCTTTTCTCGTAAATAAACTAATATATTGAATACAAAATCCTCTATATTCGTGAATAGTTGTTCAATACTTGCCACGAATTCTCATGTGCAAAGTCTACAATGTCATATGAATGCTCCATTTGGTATGACACAGAAAATAGCGGTCATATTTTTATATTCCAACACCTTCCTTTATTGCTTGCAACTGATATTAAAGAGAAAATAATGTGGAATTCCTTGATGATATATATTAAGATTTTTATCCCTTGGTTTGTGTACTGGCTTTGGTTATGGAAGGAGCTCTTGTCTGGAGAAGAGGGAAATGTCTCGTTTCCAACGACTCGATTCCTAAGATATGTCGCGTTAAGATGACAAAACTCGACTTATGAGACAACTGGTATTCTTGAAATGATTCCAAAGGGAAGCTGATTGGCTTTGTTCCAGATGGGGGGGAGGAGGAACTCCACACACACTCTTGTGTTGTAAGAGTAGAGTAGGGAGAGGAAGGAATGAGGGGAGGGACAAAGGATTATAAAAAGTCTAGAATAACAAAAGAACGGGATATGCCTGATAGTATTCTCTCTCTCTCTCTCTCTCTCTCTCTCTCTCTCTCTCTCTCTCTCTCTCTCTCTCTCTCTCTCTCTCTCTCTCTCTCTCTCTCTCTCTCTCTCTCTCTCTCTCTCTCTCTCTCTCAGTTTATTTACATTACCCTCTAATTTTACTGTATGTTCAAATTAACCTGCATTTTTTGATCGTCTGTTCTGTAATTGAAGATAGTAGCAAGAGTGTGATTTCAGAGCCTAATATGCAGTCCAGTATTAGCAAAAAGTGGACTAATACTTTATTGTGGACTTTTATTCGAAAAAGAGAAAGAGAGAAGAATTGCCTTAAGACTATTCCAGATTCTTCTTTAAATCTTTATAAACAAAAAAAGTATAGCAAACAAAACTATTTACATAATCAGCTCACTTCATGAATATTTTGAGCAATATTAGAATTAATATTAACTCGTTCTAATTTGCCTATTTTGATGGTAAGGTGTAGTAACATGTGAAGTAAGCATGCTTGAAGTCTCGGTAAAACGAAATCTGAACATATAATGAAAACTTAAAAAAAAGATGAAAAACTCATAAATGTAAAGCTTAAACATTTATGTATATGTGTGTGTATCTCTCTCTCTCTCTCTCTCTCTCTCTCTCTCTCTCTCTCTCTCTCTCTCTCTCCTCTCTCTCTCTCTCTCTCTCTCTCTCTCTCTCTCTCTCTCTCTCTCTCTCTCTCTCTCTCTCTCTCTCTCTCTCTCTCTATATATATATATATATATATATATATATATATTATATATATATATATATATATGTGTGTGTGTGTGTGTGTGTGTGTGTGTGTGTGTGTGTGCGTGCGTGCACATATATATATATATATATATATATATATATATATATATATATATATATATATATATATATATATATATATATATATGCATGCATAAATGTGTGTGCGATTATCTAATTACAATTACCTAATTGTGCCTACGGGAAAGAGGCCTATGCTCGCAACTCTCTGTTTCCTTAAGATTCTGAATGCAATTAGGATTAACTACTTCGTCACTTTGCGAATTCCAATAGTCACCTATTCTATCACCGAAAATGAAGTTTCCTTACGAAGCTTCAAACGATGTCCTCTAGTTCTAGAGCCCCCCCCCCCACATTAAAATAGCACGCCCTGTGCACTCTGTCAAAACCATGAAGGAATTTAAAGACTGTCTCCATATCCCCTCTATTCCTTCTAGCTTCAAGTGATGGTAATTCTAACTCCTTCACCCTCTCCTCATACTTGAGATTGAGTATCGCTGTCACCAGCTTCGTAGCATGTCTTTGAATTTTTCCAGTTTATTTGTATCATATTTTTTTTTTAAATGCGGATTTGAAAAGGGGATTGCATAGTCAATCTTTGGCCTCAAATAAGTTACATGAATTCTGATCCATTTCCTTGTCCGTGTGTCTGAAGGTCAGCCTTACATTTGCTAAGAAAGCATATGAAGCCTTTACTATGCCATTCATATGCATATCCAGAGACAAATTAGAAAATACGTTTACCCCTAGATCTCTTTTATTCCCTATCTCTTGAAGTTCAGCACCTCTCCTTATGTACCCAAACTTGGTTCCTTTTGCACTTGAGCCCATTCACATTGTATTACATCTTGAAACAATGAAGTTCATTAGCCACTTTTCTGATCATTCATGCAGGCTATTTAGGTCTTCGTGAAGTTATCTACCATTGTTTTCCTCTTTTACTTTTTTCATAATCTTTGCATCATCTGCAAGGATATTAAGAAATTTATTTACAGCTTCCGGTAACTCATTTACATATACAAGGAACGTAAGTAGTTCAAAAACATATCCCTGTGGGACACAACTGTAACCTTTCCAAAGTCAGATGCAGAGTGTCTGACTTTAACCCTATTTTTGCCTACCTTTTAATTGAGTTTTTATCCACTCCAAGACATTTCCACTTATTTTTGCCATTACTTGCAGCTTCTAAATAAATCTCCCATGTGAGACTATCAAATACCTTCTGAAAATCTAAGAATATCCAATCTGTACAGCCCTATTTTTTTTTGTATGATCTTGCTTACCTTAACATAAAATTCTAATAATTTTGCTACTGTACATCTACTTTTCTGAGGCCATTTTGTCTCACCAACAAAAAGTTGAAGGACTCAAGTGATGAAAGATGCGTTTGCTTAGTAGTGGTCCATAGCTTTGCCAACTATGCTGGTCAAAGAAGCAGGTATATAACTTAGAGATGTGTCTTTCCTTCACATTTTGAAGATACGTACCACATTCGATTGTTTCCAGCATCTTGGAATTCTAGCGGCTTTTGAAAGTGATGCATAGCACCACCAATAATGGTATAGCTCTTCTTTTATGCGTAAGAGAATATGTCATCAGACTCCATAGCTTTATGGACACCTAACTCCATGAACACTTTGATTACCTCTGTAAAGGAAAAAAAAACGATGTTCTCTAACAACTTAGTTTATAATTTCAATGATATCCTTATTACTTTCCTCATAAACTTCTTGTTTTTGTAGATTCCTTGGTTGAATACATACAATAGCTATTAAAATTCTCTCTGAACCCGTATTTATGTGAGCAACAGGAGTTATTTGAACTAATTTTCTATAGCAAAGTTTATTGATTCAACCTAAGCATTTAATTGACAAGCAATACCATTCCTCTACCAGTCCTCTCAAATCTTTCAACTGACATTATTTTGAAGCCCTTTGGGAAAACTAGGACATTGTTTATATCCACATTCAATTTAGTCTTTGTAATCGGTACTATTCATGCCGTACTGTCATGTGTCTGATCCTTTAATTTTCCTGACTTACCAGCTACCCCATCAGCATTTGTACACAGCAGTCTTAATGGGGTTACGTCCACTGCTTTCCTAGCTTTTCCTTACCACCCCTTTCTCTTCTCTTCTCCAGTTTTTCCCCGTTAAACCTTTCAGCTTCTTGAAACCAGCTTTTGACCCTTTCCATCCCTTCCTGTGTTGAGTATGGTCGAATGAGCACTACTCTGAATTGTTGATTTTTTATTTTTTAGGTGTTTGCCCTCATCAGTAATTCTTAACACGTCTGCCTTATTTCAAAGGTTATTTTCAGTATTTCCCTTCCTAGTGTATTTGCCATTGCAATGAATGTTTACAATATTCATGGAACTACATATTATTCCAAGCTTCCTTATCAGGTCTAAAACCCTAGCTTTAATTTGTTCATGCACTCCAGCTATTTTGAAACTTTATCAAGTGTCTGTTTAAATTGTGGGTTCGTTGTGTCAGCTGAAATATCGTTATATTTTTTCTATTCCTGTTTCTCAGTAATCAAGAGTATCGACATTTTTCAGTACCAAGTCCCACACTGTCTCTTTTACTATTACATTTTACTTCTAAGCATTTGCAAAAGATTTTATTATACTCTTATGCTCCATATTTAGATACTGAATATATTTTCTAAACTGTTTCATAGTTTCCTTTATCTGGACATTTCAAGCTGCAATTTCATATCTCTCAGAAGAAAACGGTGTACTAGCATTTATATAATTTAACATTTCTCCCGACTTTTTGTTTTTATCCTATTGTTTTGAAATTCTGTCTTCCTGCTCTTCCTTTTCCTCCCTCTAGCTGTTTAACCACTTTTATAGTTCTAACCTTTCCTTCCCTTGTTTCTTATTACTCTTCTTTAAGTTTTTTTTTTATATTCTCTATTACCATATCATTATCATTTACCTTACTCTTCAATTTTTCTTTAATTTCTCTGTCAATGTTTTGAGCTTTGTCATCTAAATTACAAAGGCCGAAAGTTCCTTAAAATAATTTTTCAGTTTCCTCAAAGCTACTTTCCTTCCTGCCAGCCCCAAAATCCCCTTCCACCCTTCTCCCATCCATGGAGAGGAGAGGTTAGAGAAAAAAAAACCAGCTGTCATCTCTACTCGGAGTTGTGTCACTCAGAAATACATTTTTTTTTACCTCACACAAATTGTATTTATCCTCTTATGCATACTAATTCAAATATTCTTTTCAGTAAACCATTTTCCTGGTAATACACGTAATATATTAGTTTTACTTTTGCAATAATAAAAACCCATATGAGGAAAAACTTGAACATGCAAATGAAGGAAACACCCGAAGCCTGGAAAACACGTCACAGCCAAAAATGTGGTGATCTCTTTTCGATATTGTTATTTATTTTTACCTGCTAAGCTAATGTGTGTGTGTGTGTGTGTGTGTGTGTGTGTGTGTGTGTGTGTGTGTGTGTGTGTGTGTGTGTGTGTGTGTGTGTGTGTGTGTGTGTGTGTGTGTGTGTGCGCGCGCGCGCGCGCGCTATACTTCTGAACTGATTGACCATGATGTAAGCGTTTTCAATTCGTCCCTCCCAGCGTCTCATTTACCTTCCTATATTGCAATATGCCAGGTGGGATTATTTATCTCTGTCCAGTTCTTCTCATTCTCAGCACACAGGGCCTATACCCAACCTCAATTTCAAAGCAGATTCCAAAGTGGCTGCTACTGTTCAGCTGAAGCTTATAGTATGTAATGTTAATCTCTTGGCTCTTTAGCGTTTATACTTGATCAGAGAAAGTTCAGAATTCTAAATAGGTTAGAGCAGCAAAATATTTTTGTGTGGCGTCTAAAACATTCTCTCTCTGTGTGTGGTTTCATCATCTTGCACATTAAATATCCTGTACTGAATAGGTTTATGGTTCGCAAACAGTTATTAACTAATAGCTAAATCCTTTTATACAGTTCTAGTTGTTCAGTATTGGTGACAATTTACATAATTTTTTGATAGTTGCTATATA
This sequence comes from Halocaridina rubra, assembly GCA_037179515.1. Taxonomy (NCBI): domain Eukaryota; kingdom Metazoa; phylum Arthropoda; class Malacostraca; order Decapoda; family Atyidae; genus Halocaridina; species Halocaridina rubra. Next base: position 130,857 of record JAXCGZ010013320.1, on the reverse strand, counting down.
GTGTTCCGGTATATCCCTGTCGGGCAAAGGCTTGGTTGTAAATAGCCACCAAATTCCTATCGGTTGAATATCTGGGAATTCAGTAATCTGCTTTATTATACAACTTCTGATCGACAGTTCTGATAAATTCCATAACCTTATTTTCCTCCTCTTTAGTGAGAGAGAGCAACCTTAACTTTCTCTTTTATAATCCTGTATGCTGCTGATCTCAATTTATATATATATATATATATATATATATATATATATATATATATATATATATATATATATATATATATATATATATATATATATATATATATATACAAACACCCATACATACATACATACAGTAATAAAGCCTGCTTTACTTAGGCCTTTAAATAATTATCACCACCTTCTTTAGATCACGTAACATCCAGTTAGTCTCCTGGTTTTTATAGTTTTTCTCCTGAATGAGAGAGAGAGAGAGAGAGAGAGAGAGAGAGAGAGAGAGAGAGAGAGAGAGAGAGAGAGAGAGAGAGAGAGAGAGAGAGAGAGAGAGAGAGAGAGAGAGAGAGAGGAGAGAGAGAGGAGAGAGAGGTATAATCTGTATGTGAACCTGATGTATTTCATCGTTTATTTCTCCAAAGACCTTCAGCTCATACCCTTGATAATAACAATAACTTTTCTCATGGCGAAAAACTATTATTTTCGTGGAATAGTTTGATGTTCATCATAGTTCACATACTGATGTTGTTCACATAGTGTCAGAATAAGAATGTTCAGTCAGACACTTTATAGTACGTGTTCATATACATCTAATGAAATACTGAAATTGCTCCTCTTGACCAGGGTTTCCACTGGAAGAACACCTTTCCTTTTCCTGATATATC
>JAXCGZ010013320.1:115000-120000 GCA_037179515.1 Halocaridina rubra | reverse complement strand
TTACAGAAAGTGTCGTGCTTCTGACCTAAGATATATATTGTCTTTTGCTTCCTCTGAGAACACAATTCACTAATGTCTCTTTTCCTGAACAAACACACTGCACCCTTTAGTGTTATATATATATATATATATATATATATATATATATATATATATATATATATATATATATATATATATATATATATATATATATATATATGTATGTATGTATGTATGTATGTATGTATGTATGTATGTATGTATGTATGTATGTATGTATGTATGTATGTATGTGTGTGTGTGTGTGTGTGTGTGTGTGTGTGTGTGTGGTGTGTGTGATTACCTAATTGTGATTACCTAATTGTGTTTACGGGAAAGAGCCCAAAGCTCGTATCTTCCCGTCTCCTGATCGGTTTCATTTTATACTTAGTGATACTTATCATACCTGTCCTTAAAACTATGGATTGAGATAGCATTAACTACCTCCTCGCTTAGCCAATTCCAATTATCAACTACTCTTACACTGTGTGTGTGTGTGTGTGTGTGTGTGTGTGTGTGTGTGTGTGTGTGTGTGTGTGTGTGTGTGATTACCTAATTGTGTTTACGGGAAAGAGCCCAAAGCTCGTATCTTCCCGTCTCCTGATCGGTTTCATTTTATACTTAGTGATACTTATCATACCTGTCCTTAAAACTATGGATTGAGATAGCATTAACTACCTCCTCGCTTAGCCAATTCCAATTATCAACTACTCTTACACTGTGTGTGTGTGTGTGTGTGTGTGTGTGTGTGTGTGTGTGTGTGTGTGTGTGTGTGTGATTACCTAATTGTGATTACCTAATTGTGTTTACGGGAAAGAGCCCAAAGCTCGTATCTTCCCGTCTCCTGATCGGTTTCATTTTATACTTAGTGATACTTATCATACCTGTCCTTAAAACTATGGATTGAGATAGCATTAACTACCTCCTCGCTTAGCCAATTCCAATTATCAACTACTCTTACACTGTGTGTGTGTGTGTGTGTGTGTGTGTGTGTGTGTGTGTGTGTGTGTGTGTGTGTGTGTGTGTGTGTGTGTGATTACCTAATTGTGCTTACGGGAAAGAGCCCAAAGCTCGTATCTTCCCGTCTCCTGATCGGTTTCATTTTATACTTAGTGATACTTATCATACCTGTCCTTAAAACTATGGATTGAGATAGCATTAACTACCTCCTCGCTTAGCCAATTCCAATTATCAACTACTCTTACACTGTGTGTGTGTGGTGTGTGTGTGTGTGTGTGTGTGTGTGTGTGTGTGTGTGATTACCTAATTGTGATTACCTAATTGTGTTTACGGGAAAGAGCCCAAAGCTCGTATCTTCCCGTCTCCTGATCGGTTCCATTTTAGACTACTACTACTACTACTACTACTACTACTACTACTACTACTACTACTACTACTACTACTACTACAATAATAATAATAATAATAATAATAATAATAATAATAATAATAATAATAATAATAATAATAATAATAATACCTAATGGTATTAATAAATACTTTATTTACACCATTATTCCTACATCTTAAATGCATATATACAGCACTCAAGACAGTATGCAATATGTAGAACTTAGTATGTTTTATAATTACAAGCAAACACACAGATACATGAACAAGTAACTCTAAACACAATTAAAAAGGGAATCGACTGTGTAATTAAGACTGAATTGCAAGAATCGGAAAAATACACTTGTAGTAATAATGACAACCAAATTAATTACTACTAATAATAAGTAAAGTAGTAGTTGCTATTATTCTTGTCATCATGAGCATGATTATATTCATCATCATCATCATCATTGCTATTATTGTTGTAGTAATAAAAATGACAATAAAATTTATACTTATGCTTAGACATTATAGAGTTGTAAATTAAATTTGATAAAAATTACAATAAAATTAAAAGATAATAGCAAGTTACAAGCAAGATTAATTCTTTTTGACGTACTTATTATTTAACTAGTGCCTTGGCATTATCTCTACTTGTCTAAAAGATATCTATATTGCTTGACTTTGAAAGTGGTGCAGAAAGATGCATTTTTACATGCCTTAGAATATCTTACCATTTTGAATCTCGGAGCAAATAGATCGTTGCTCTGACATGTGAAAATTTTTCTTATATCTTTGACTGTCGACAAATTATATAGGCAAAGTGTTAAGCAAAAGGTTAATATTTTAAATACAAAAGCGCAATTAGCATAGGAGATCTGTATTTCTACCAACAGTCATTTATATATCTTGAGTGGCCTGTGCAATGTGGTCATATTTTCATATTCTTACCAAGCAACATTTGCTGCAAAGTTTATAAGTGTCTAAAGCTGTATTTACCTTAAGTCTTATTTTTTAATTCTCCATACAGTTGTGCAATGATTAAGTGGCTAATGAATGAACAACCATTATTCTAGAATTCGTCTCAAAATTGTCTTTCATACGTTATAAATACGATAGAGTTCCTTTACCCTCTAACAATTTTAACTGTATGGAAATCAAACAATATGTAACTATTAATATGAATTGCTAGATTTTTCATGATTTTGCTTGGTGTGATAATATTGCTTTAGAAATCAATGCTAATATTTTCATGAATTTGTGCTGTTATACAATGGCACAATAAATAGCATCCACTTTAAAATAAGTTTTAATTTCGATAATACGTTTTTTGCTTTTATAGTTAGCTCTGGGAGATTTTTAAAATAGCCACTAAGGGTTAGCTGAGTGCCAGGGGCGTTTTGTACTACTAAACAGTTGGGTATTAGGTTGAGGTGCTAGATTACCTCCTCCGTGTTCCCTTACACTTTGTAATAGTTGACTAAAAAGGGTAGAATGAGGGAAGTGGGAATCCTCTCCTTTATATATTGCTCCCACAAAGACCCAAGTTTTTGTTTTGACTCACCCCCCATTATAAGGGAGATTATAGCCTCTGTATATAACAAATAACGACAAACGGATAATTTACATAGAAAAAAGGATTGGACCGGAAATTAATCCTTGGGAAACACCATACGATATATTATTGGTGTAAAGAATATAATGTTTAGTCGGAATGGCTGCTTGCAATTAGACACTTTCTAAACTATGTCGGGTCTTTGTTTAGTTTGATTCACTTATTAATAATAAGTTCATGGTTTACGCTATCAATGGCTTATAACAAATTTGATTGTAAAATTTATTGACTTTCTTAGGGAGTGTAACTCCAGTTCATAATTTTTGTCTGAACCTATTTCTGTTTTCAGGAAATAATGTTTCTCTCAAATATGACATTAGATATTTAGTGACAAGTTTCTCTAATATTTTAGTAATAAAAAAAGAAAGGAATAGGCATTAGGGAAATTAGTCAATAATTTGTCACATCTCTTACACCCTATACAGGTAAAGGGATTACATGAAAATTTTTCCGAGTTTCAGGGAACACGCTAGTGACGAGGAAAGTATTTAAAACTATTGGATTATACAAGGTGTCCATAAAGTCTGGGTACATAGGAAATTTCACTATGCAGAGCTATTCAATCGAGTTCACCTGAATTTTGTAAAGCGCATCAAATTATGCATTGAAAATTATGGAAATCATATTGAAAATAGTATTTATTAACATTAGATTTAAATAAAATTGTTTTGTTTTAAAAGTATGTGTTAATCTCCTGTGTACCCAGACTTCGTCTGGGTACACAGGAGATTAACACATACTTTTAAAACAAAACAATTTTATTTAAATCTAATGTTAATAAATAATATTTTCAATATGATTTCCATCATTTTCAATGCATATTTTGATGCGCATTACAAAATTCAGGTGAACTCGACTGAATAGCTCTGCATAGTGAAATTTCCTATGTACCCAGACTTTATGGACAACCTGTATAACACGATAACTATGAGTGAGGTTTTTAATAAATTGGATGGGTATGTCATCTGGTTCCAAAAAATTAGAGTTTTATAGATTTTTTTGTGTGGTTAAGAGTTATTATGGATTAATTAAAAAGTATGTTTATATTGGAAGAATAATGATGTAAGTGATTGCATATTTTAAGGGAATACATTTTCTTAAGTTGTTCAACCTTTTATTTTACCAATATTTAGGAAACAAGAAAATATCGTTGAGTTAAATAGAAAAGAAGAAAACCCTAACAACCGGATTGGATTCGGTTTTACGTCGCGAACTCCCTTTTCTACAAAGGGCTAGGACGGTTGCCTAATTGCTAAGGACTTGTTTTGGCGGATGTAATTGTTACACTGAGTGTATGCTCTTACTTACCTCGCCTCGTCACGGAGCGAGGTTAGTAAGGGCATACACTCAGGGTAACGATTACATCCTCCAAAACAAGTCCTTCGCAAGAAGGCAACCGTCCTAACCCTTTGTAGAAAAGAGAGTTCGTGACGTAAAACCGAATCCAATCTGATTGTTAGGGGTTTCTGCTTTTGTATTTAACTCAACGATATTTTCTTGTTTTTTTTTTTTTTCAGGTTACTCTTTCCGTTGGGAATCATATTTCTTATCACTTTCCATGTTGTTGTCGTATCATCTTTGGAGTCTAGAAACTGTTTCCTTTAATATTTTCCTTTTGATACTATCAGTGAGAGATCTGACACGTTTTTTATTTTCTGCTTCATATCGCTAACATAGTGTCACATCATAACTGTTCATTTAAAATATCTCTGTACCTGTTTTCTTATACGCATTCCCACTTCAATGTCAGCAGTTCCAAGAGGTTGAGGGGCGGATGATTTTTTGTTTTTGTTTTAAATAAATGCACGAACATCTGGACACACACCAAAGATTTGTTTTAAGATTTCGACTTGTTGATCAACTTTACCTGTGTTTGGAATATTATTAATGATATGTCTGTTGTTGATTAATGCATATAAAAGCTATCAATGAAGTATTATTTATGGCATCTGAATGTTTTGAATGGAGGGTTCTTTTTGGACTTATTCGTTCTTAGGGTCGCTATAATGAGTTCACGATATGAAACTGGGCT
>JAXCGZ010013320.1:107500-110000 GCA_037179515.1 Halocaridina rubra | reverse complement strand
AAAAGTCACGGTATACGAGGGAGTTCTTGCGGGAAAACTCCTACCAGAAGCATAGGATAGGCGCGAGGGGGATATCGAACTGTTTATACAGATATAAATATAGTTTTAACTCGCATGCTAAATTCGCGGAACTGGTGATCTAAGAACAGAGCTCTCTCTCTCTCTCTCTCTCTCTCTCTCTCTCTCTCTCTCTCTCTCTCTCTCTCTCTCTCTCTCTCTCTCTCTCTCTCTCTCTGATGGTTCAATAGTTAAGAATGGGAAGGAACCCTCTTTACCTTAGGCACTGGTGACCGTGACTGTGGATATATCAGCTTAATGGCTTTACTGGAATTAGTTGTGTGTATCTGTGTGTGTGTGTGTGTGTGTGTGTGTGTGTGTGTGTTTGTATGTGTGTGTGTGTGTGTGTGTGTGTGTGTGTGTGTGTGTGTGTGTGTGTGTGTGTGTATGTGCTTATATTTGTGTATGTATCAGGTTGATGGCTTTACTGGAATTAGTTGTGTGTATCTGTGTGTGTGCTTATATATGTGTATGTATTTGAAAGTGTATGTTTAAATTAATTTTTCCATTAGTGATGCCTGTTTCAGTTACATTATGCTCTTTCAGCTTTACCCCGAACATATATAACGAAATGATTTGAGAATAATTTATGCCAAAAGCGACATAGATAAGGCAATATAGAGAAGATGATATTTGTATCGATGTAAACATGACAAATTACTGTCGTTCATTTTAGTACGTAATTTTTGTCATCCAAAATTACAAATAAGTATTATTGGCTTTATCAAAGATAGATATAAAGCCGTTTTTAAATGAATGACACACTTTTATCATTGATGTTTTTTCGAACAAAGCACAATTGGCTCTTTATACGAATGATGATTCAGCTCTAGCGTTGATTTTAAAACTTAATACTCTTCCATGAGCAGACAAGACAACCGGCACTATATACAGAGCTTCATCTTGTGAATTATGATCTAAGCTAGTGTATCATACTTTTAAATAAAGCCTCAACTTTCAACTTTTTCTTAGCAAGGATTTATATTATTATTCAGACCGATATTTCTACCAAAGCAATGCCTACATTTCTAAACGAGTAGGTCTTCAGTATTATGAAAATAGTCTTTTTTTTTCTCCCTTCCTTATAGCAAAGTGAAGATGCAAAAGAAGTAAAGAAACCCAGAGGTGAGCTTCAATAGATGCATCAGATGAATAAATTCAGTTTAGCACTTTTTGAACAACACCAGTCTATAAAAAAAAATGCAATGGTATCATCTCACATAACCAGAGTATTGTTCATTATCTAATACTAAAGAAAAACATATATTCATCCAGGGCTCATCACAGAGATGAAATTTAAAAAAATGCATTTATGTTAGTCTTTATGATCGTGGTAGGCTGGATTTTCAGAAGTCACGCCAATCGTGCTATCCGTCCATAAGAACGGTAATGGTTATTTCAATCATATCATTTTGAACGGATTTAGAAAAAATCTTTTTATCAACCACAACCATTTGACGTTTAAGCGGTCATCTTGATATGAACGAATATGAATTATTCAAAATAACATAAATAAAATTCTTTTGACATCGTCTCAAATACTTTATTGCTATTAGTCTTTTATCTAAACATCATAGTTAACACGTGAGTGTCACTAGTTTCTGTTCGAATGACTGGAAACACCCGCGAAAGAAACTTTTCTCTAATAGAGACGATAAGTATCATATCGATATTTAATGGCCAAGTTAACTGCTTCCATATCTACTCTATGACATGCAGAAACTAGTATCATTTCAGCTAAAAACGTATCTTAACAATAATAGTTTAATATTTCCTACCCACAATATTATATTGAATAAGTGCATACAAGTAAAAGCTCACGAATTTTTTGAAAACACTCCTTAACTAATCGATGATTGTTATTTAGATATAGATTACATAACATATTCGCAAGGTTTCTTTCCAAGAGTGTAATTATGCTATGGGATCATCTTTATAAAGTTGTATTTTGATACATTATGCGGAAGACGATCAAATTTTAACAATCGCAAAAGTTGAATAAATGAATACCTTAATAACATGAGCTGAAGAATCAAGTAGAGATGATACCACCTATTGTCCACTAGTAAGATAATCTTTCCCTCACTAGCCAGTCATCCACTTAGTTGTTTATATAAATTTACTGTATATCAACCTATCCTAAATTACCTAACCAAGGCTTAAAGATAGCCCCCCCCCCTTTTTATTCTGTTGGGAGAGATCGCCTTGACTTGATCCGACCTGAAGAAAAACTAACGATCGCAAAAGCAATAAATGTCGATGGATCTGAAATTTAAAGTCTTTTAACTAAATCGAGACAATGCATGTCGCTAATTACAGAGGACGCATTTATGACCTCCAGCGGTACAAGTATCGAAACAATTTAAATGAGAAATATGTAAGAATATAAATGGCATCCAGGCCCACTTGCGCAGACAAAAATAATGTGCTGTCCCTTGGAAGG
>JAXCGZ010013320.1:102500-105000 GCA_037179515.1 Halocaridina rubra | reverse complement strand
GATGAGTAGTAGACAGTACACTTGAAAGCACTATGGATCTCAAAATTTCTTTCAGTTTCCGTACGTAGCTATAACCATTCACATATATATATATATATATATATATATATATATATATATATATATATATATATATATATATATATAGTGTGTGTGTGTGTGTGTGTGTGTGTGTGTGTGTGTGTGTGTGTGTGTGTGTGTGTGTGTGTGTGTGTGTGTGTGTGTGTGTGTGTGTGTGTGTGTGTGTGTGTGATATTACCTAATTGTGATTACCTAATTGTGTTTACGGGAAAGAGCCCAAAGCTCGTATCTTCCCGTCTCCTGATCGGTTCCATTTTTAGACTTAAGGTTCCATTTTTAGACTTAGTGATACTTATCATACCTGTCCTTAAAACTATGGATTGAGATAGCATTAACTACCTCCTCGCTTAGCGAATTCCAATTATCAACTACTCTTACACTGAAAAAGTATTTCCTTACATCCTGCAAACAAGTTTTCTTACGAAGCTTCAAACTATGACCTCTAGTTCTAGAGCCAGCCATATCGAAATATCGATCCCTATCCACTCTATCATAACCATGAAGGAATTTAAAGACTGTCACCATATTCCCCTTTACTCTTCTAGCTTCGAGTGATGGCAAGTCTAATTCCCTCAGCCTCTCATCATAACCGAGATTGCGTATTTCTGGCACCAGTTTCGTGGCATGTCTTTGAACTTTTTCAAGCTTAGCTATGTGCTTTTTCAAGTGCGGATTCCAAAAGGGGGTTGCATATTCGAGTTTTGGCCTCACATAGGTTACATAAATATTTCTGAACATTTCCTTGTCCATGTGCCTGAAGGCTACCCTTACATTTGATAAGAATGCATATGCTGCCCTTACTACGCCATTTATATGTATTTCTGGAGACAAATCTGCCAGTATGTTTACTCCTAGATCTCTCTCATTTTCTGTCTCTTGAAGTTGTACTCCAGCCACCGAGTAGTCAAGCTTGGGCCTTCTTGCACTTGTACCCATTCTCATTACCTTACATTTTGAGGTATTGAATTTCATTAGCCACTTTTCTGACCACTCATGCAGATTATTTAGATCCTCCTGAAGTTCTCTACCATTGTTCTCGTTTTTTACTTTCTTCACAATCTTTGCATCATCTGCAAACATATTCATGAATGAATTTACAGACTCTGGTAGGTCATTTACATATACAAGGAACAAAAGTGGCCCTAAAACTGAACCCTGTGGAACTCCACTACTAACTCTTCTCCATTCAGACACTGAGTGTCTTACTCTAACCCTCTGTTCCCTTCCTTCTAAGTAAGTTTTTATCCATTCCAAGACATTTCCACCTATTCTAGCCATTGATTGCAGCTTCCTAATAAGTCTCCCATGTGGAACAGTGTCAAACGCTTTCTGGAAGTCTAGGAATATGCAATCTGCCCAGCCCTCTCTTTCCTGTGAGATTTGGCTTACCTCATCATAAAATTCTAATAAGTTTGTTACTGTTGATCTTCCTTCTCTGAAGCCATGTTGCCTCACTGACAAAAAGTTGAAGGATTCCAAGTGAAGAGAGATATGTTTCCTTAGTAGTTTCTCCATAAGTTTGCAAACTATGCTGGTCAAGGAAACTGGTCTATAGTTCAGAGCCGTATCCCTCCTTCCCTTTTTGAAGATAGGTATCACATTTGCTTGTTTCCAGCATCTTGGAATCTCCCCCGACTCCAGTGACTCCTTAAATATGATACTTAGTGCCACTGATATTGTGTTTGCGCATTTTTTAAGCACATGAGGGGATATGTCATCAGGACCTGTAGCTTTATGAACATCTAAATCCATCAGCGCTTTGCATACCTCTGTGGCTGTAAGGTTGATGTTCTCTAATACCGGCCCTTGAGCTTCTATCACTGCAATCTGAGGGGGTGGGGTATTTTCTACTGTAAATACTGACTGAAACTCCTTGTTTAATTCTTTGCAGATCTCTTCGTCCGTCTCAGTGATGCTTCCATCCGCTCTCTTTAGCCTTAAAACCTGTTCTTTTACCTTCAGTTTTCCTCTGATAAAGCTGTGGAAAAGCTTGGGATTTTCTTTAGCCTTCCTGGTGATGTCCCTCTCATAATCTCTCTCTGCCTCTCTCCTTTTACTTAGGTAGTCATTTCTTGCTCTTTTGTAGGTTTGCCTGTGTGTGTGTGTGTGTGTGTGTGTGTGTGTGTGTGTGCGTGCGTGCGGGCGGGCGGGCGGGCGGGCGTGCGTGCGTGCGTGCGTGCGTGCGTGCGTGCGTGCGTGCGTGCGTGCGTGCGTGCGTGTGTGTGTGTGTGTGTGTGTGTGTGTGTGTGTGTGTGTGTGTGTGTGTGTGTGTGTGTGTGTGTGTGTGTGTGTGTGTGTTTTCGTGTATAGAAAAAATCATTATTGTAGAGGATTGATATATTCGTTAAATTTGATTCAGTCATATTTAAATGTGGCATATTTAATTATTATAATATATTCTTATAACACATAAATGCAT
>JAXCGZ010013320.1:95000-100000 GCA_037179515.1 Halocaridina rubra | reverse complement strand
GAATTTAGGTTAAATCGGGATAGAGTGTGAGTCAGTGGGGGTAGTAGTACAGAGTGTCGAAGGTCAAAGTGTCGAAAGACAAAATGTCGAAAGTCAAAGTGTCGAAAGGTTAAAGTGTCGAAAGAACCCAACCTAACCTAACCTAACCTGTCGACACTTTGACCTTTCGACACTTTGACTTTCGACAATTTGACCTTCGACACACTCCGCACGGTCAGTGGGAGTCATACGCAAATACATGGTGCTGTGCAGTTTGCCTTTCGCATTGGTCACACTGAAGTGTCCACTACGGCTGAGCCTTTCCTTTACCTCCAATTTACCTCTGTTTTATTTTCTGTTTGTTCAGGAATCGGGACAAATATGGGTTTGATATATACATGTTAATTTAGATAGTACAAGTCCATGCAATAAGCGCAATAAACTACTACTCGAAAATATCAGTTAAGACAATACAAAAAAAAGTTACACAGGCTGCAGAAACTAAAAAAAGTTTACAGCAGAAAAATAAGAGATAGAATCGCAAAGATATATGACCCCCCCCCCCATTTGGGTTCCCGGTTTTTGGAGTAAAAGAATGTCTTAAAGTGGAACGACAGATGCAATGTGACTTGTGTTTTGCTGTTCTTGAAGCTCTGTAAAACTTATCGCCTAATTGCCCTTCTATACTACCAGTCACTTAAATATATAAGTAAAGAGCAAACAATGATAACGTTATATCTAGAATACTTACAATCTCATAAGGAAGGTTTTTTTTACATTAAAAGGTCTTGTGTGTATAAGGGAGGAGTGGCTGAGTCAATGCAAAAAATTAACTTTTTGTGTGATGAAAATACAAAGGAAGGGATTCTCAGTGTCCCCGCTGCACCCAATTTACTCAATCTTTACGACACGCAAAAGAACACGGGGGTGGTACTCTTGCTTCCTCCCCTCAGGGAGATTGTGAAAGTCAGGTACACATTTAAAATGCTGAAGACTTAGCAACTTGCCTAAACACCAAGCGTAAATACATTTTAAAGCCATTTTAAAGAAAAGACCAAAATGTATAACGGAGCAATGTCTACAGAATGACAATGTGTTTTCAAACTATAAAGATAAAGATATTTAGCGACTAAAAATGACAAAATTCACATGAAATCGGGAATTAAATTTGTTTATGCCTTATAAGCAAAACAAAGTCAAAATAAAGATTAATATTAACACGGTTGTTCCAAGAGAGACTAGAAAAGATAGAGTTAATTCCTTTAAAGCATATCTCAAACTCGCCGTGGAGCGTTATGAAAGGCATCTCCTACTGCATTTAGTGTCCACCCCATAAAGGGGACTAATACTGACACATAAAACGAGAATTCTTGTTATAAAGATTATAACATATCAAGATAAATTATAAATAGGTATTCGTCATATAATTATTTATATTCTTTCTTAACGTTCGTTTGGTAAATTACCTGTGATTTTTTTTTTAATAATTTGATAAAAAAAAAACGCTTTGAATTTCTCTCCTAGTCGTGTTATATACTTCTAATGCCTCATTCATTCATTACAAATTATAATGTTATTTGTACGGAATATAGTTGCACTTTATGTATGTATCAAAAAGACAAAATAAATTTTGAAAAATGAGCTTAATATTATTAGGCTTGATATTATTATCTATGCTTACCACATTAGCCCTAGAGTCGAGAATCAAGCTTGAATATTTAATATGAATGGAAGAGGAAGTAACTTATGTGCTACGAGGTAATATATAAATCAGAACCAACTCCTGTTCTAGAGACAGAGGTAGCCATTCAATATCCCTAATGCATGATGAATATCCATAATCCACCCCCCCCCCTCAACAGACTGTAGTTTATAGGGACGATGTAAGTTGAGTCCCTTTCTTCAAGAATAGAAAGTGTTTTTTTCTTTTCAGATAATAACACATAGTGCACATGTGTGTACATTTGTATTTATGTCAAACCACCCCAACAGACAGACATGTACAATGTTTAAATGTAATCTCTACTGTTGATGACTGTAAATTTACCTTAAGCTTTAATACTGAGCTAGTGTTGGATGAAAAGGGGTAGGAATATATATATATACACACACACATATATATATATATATATATATATATATATATATATATATATATATATATATATATATATATATATATATATATATATATATATATATATATATATATATATATATATATATATATATATATATATATATATATATATATATATATATATATATATGTTGTTGTTGTTGTTGTTGTTCCGGTTTTACGTCACGGATTCCCTTTTCAACCAAGGGCTAGGACGGTTGCCTTCTTGCGAAGGACTTGTTTCGGCAGATGTAATCCTTACCTTGTGTGCATGCCCTTGCTAACCTCAGACCGTGATATATATATATATATATATATATATATATATATATATATATATATATATATATATATATATATATATATATATATATATATATATATATATATATATTTAAAGCTTTCTGTAAAATGCACGGGTAAAGCATTCGTAGCACAATGGTTGTAACCTCTTCTTATGATTTAAAAAATCCAAAATTCGACTCTTAACCCTCAGGAATGGTAATTGTTTAAATTACTTTCATATTACTTTGCTTTCAGTATTATCAATTATTATTATTATTATTATTATTATTATTATTATTATTATTATTATTATTATTATTATTATTATTATTGATGTTGCTGTTGTTGCTGTTTGAGATATCATTATTATTTTGTAGTAGTAATAATAATAATAATAATAATAATAATAATAATAATAATAATAATAATAATAATAATAGTAATAATAATTAAAATAATAATAATAATAATACTAATTATATATAATAATAATAATAATAATAATAATAATAATAATAATAATAATAATAATAATAATAATAATGGTGATGATAATGATGATGATGATAATGTAAGCGAACTAAAGCTCGTGGGGGTCTCTAAGCAACTTTCTTGAAGAAAGGTTCTGTTGAAGGGCTTCTGGGATTTCCACACTTTAGAGTCTTCTAATTGTGATGGCCATGTGTGTGTGTGTGTGTGATTACCTAATTGTGATTACCTAATTGTGTTTACGGGAAAGAGCCCAAAGCTCGTATCTTCCCGTCTCCTGATCGGTTCCATTTTTAGACTTAGTGATACTTATCATACCTGTCCTTAAAACTATGGATTGAGATAGCATTAACTACCTCCTCGCTTAGCGAATTCCAATTATCAACTACTCTTACACTGAAAAAGTATTTCCTTACATCCTGCAAACAAGTTTTCTTACGAAGCTTCAAACTATGACCTCTAGTTCTAGAGCCAGCCATATCGAAATATCGATCCCTATCCACTCTATCATAACCATGAAGGAATTTAAAGACTGTCTCCATATCCCCCCTTACTCTTCTAGCTTCGAGTGATGGCAAGTCTAATTCCCTCAGCCTCTCATCATAACCGAGATTGCGTATTTCTGGCACCAGTTTCGTGGCATGTCTTTGAACTTTTTCAAGCTTAGCTATGTGCTTTTTCAAGTGCGGATTCCAAAAGGGGGCTGCATATTCGAGTTTTGGCCTCACATAGGTTACATAAATATTTCTGAACATTTCCTTGTCCATGTGCCTGAAGGCTACCCTTACATTTGATAAGAATGCATATGCTGCCCTTACTACGCCATTTATATGTATTTCTGGAGACAAATCTGCCAGTATATTTACTCCTAGATCTCTCTCATTTTCTGTCTCTTGGAGTTGTACTCCAGCCACCGAGTAGTCAAGCTTGGGCCTTCTTGCACTTGTACCCATTCTCATTACCTTACATTTTGAGGTATTGAATTTCATTAGCCACTTTTCTAACCACTCATGCAGATTATTTAGATCCTCCTGAAGTTCTCTACCATTGTTCTCGTTTTTTACTTTCTTCACAATCTTTGCATCATCTGCAAACATATTCATGAATGAATTTACAGACTCTGGTAGGTCATTTACATATACAAGGAACAAAAGTGGCCCTAAAACTGAACCCTGTGGAACTCCACTACTAACTCTTCTCCATTCAGACACTGAGCGTCTTACTCCAACCCTCTGTTCCCTTCCTTCTAAGTAAGTTTTTATCCATTCCAAGACATTTCCACCTATTCTAGCCATTGATTGCAGCTTCCTAATAATGTGTGTGTGTGTGTGTGTGTGTGTGTGTGTGTGTGTGTGTGTGTGTGTGTGTGTGTGTGTGTGTGTGTGTGTGTGTGTGTGTGTGTGTGTGATTACCTAATTGTGATTACCTAATTGTGTTTACGGGAAAGAGCCCAAAGCTCGTATCTTCCCGTCTCCTCATCGGTTCCATTTTTAGACTTAGTGATACTTATCATACCTGTCCTTAAAACTATGGATTGAGGTAGCATTAACTACCTCCTCGCTTAGCGAATTCCAATTATCAACTACTCTTACACTGAAAAAGTATTTCCTTACATCCTGCAAACAAGTTTTCTTCCGAAGCTTCAAACTATGACCTCTAGTTCTAGAGCCAGCCATATCGAAATATCGATCCCTATCCACTCTATCATAACCATGAAGGAATTTAAAGACTGTCACCATATCCCCCCTTACTCTTCTAGCTTCGAGTGATGGCAAGTCTAATTCCTTCAGCCTCTCATCATAACCGAGATTGCGTATTTCTGGCACCAGTTTCGTGGCATGTCTTTGAACTTTTTCAAGCTTAGCTATGTGCTTTTTCAAGTGCGGATTCCAAAAGGGGGCTGCATATTCGAGTTTTGGCCTCACATAGGTTACATAAATATTTCTGAACATTTCCTTGTCCATGTGCCTGAAGGCTACCCTTACATTTGATAAGAATGCATATGCTGCCCTTACTACGCCATTTATATGTATTTCTGGAGACAAATCTGCCAATATGTTTACTCCTAGATCTCTCTCATTTTCTGTCTCCTGAAGTTGTACTCCAGCCACCGAGTAGTCAAGCTTGG
>JAXCGZ010013320.1:65000-90000 GCA_037179515.1 Halocaridina rubra | reverse complement strand
CCTTAAATATGATACTTAGTGCCACTGATATTGTGTTTGCGCATTTTTTAAGCACATAAGGGGAGATGTCATCGGGACCTGTAGCTTTATGAACATCTAAATCCATCAGCGCTTTGCATACCTCTGTGGCTGTAAGGTTGATGTTCTCTAATACCGGCCCTTGAGCTTCTATCACTGCAATCTGAGGGGGTGGGGTATTTTCTACTGTAAATACTGACTGAAACTCCTTGTTCAATTCTTTGCAGATCTCTTCATCCGTCTCAGTGATGCTTCCATCCGCTCTCTTTAGCCTTAAAACCTGTTCTTTTACCTTCAGTTTTCCTCTGATAAAGCTGTGGAAAAGCTTGGGATTTTCTTTAGCCTTCCTGGTGATGTCCCTCTCATAGTCTCTCTCTGCCTCTCTCCTTTTACTTAGGTAGTCATTTCTTGCTCTTTTGTAGGTTTGCCAGGCATTTATATTTTTTCTCCTCCTATACCTTTTCCAGCATTTGTCTCTCCACTCCTTAGCTCTTTTACACCCATTATCAAACCATTTCTCTCTGGCATGAATTACACCTACTTTGGTGACAGGTATGCAGCAATCTACTATCTTCCCATATTCCTTACAAAAGATGTCATACATTTCTTGTACAGATTTGTTGTAAAATAAGGTTCTCCAGTCAATAACTGCAAAAAGCTCATTCATTTTGATGTAATCTCCTTTCCGATAGTTCCTCCTCATGTCCTCAGTACCTCTACTCTCAGGAAGAATATCTTCAATGATATACTCCATCAACAACACACAGTGGTCACTCTTTCCAATTGGTGGTTCATACTCAATTTTTTCAATATCCAACACATTATCTGTGAACACTAGATCAAGTAGTGATTGCTCATCCCCACCCCTGGCCCTTGTTGGTTCCATTACATGTTGGTGTAGGAAATTCCCTTGTACGCAATCTAGGAATCTTGCCCCGAATGAGTCCTCACCACTGTGTGGGTCAAGATTTATCCAATCTATCTCTTTATGATTAAAGTCTCCCATAATCAAAATCCTACATTTTTTTTCCCGTGCCATATTAACAACTGAGTTTATGACTTCAATAGTACCTATATGACTTTCCTCATAAACTTCAAGCCTATTTTGGTTCCTTGGTGGGTTGTATACAACAGTTATTATAATGCTCTCTGACCCAGTATTTATGCGAGCAACAAGAAATTCCTTGAACTCACTTTCTATAGCCAAGTTTATTTCTTCGACTTGAATCCTTTCACTTATGAGCAGTGCTATCCCTCCACCAGTCCTCTCAGATCTTTCAACCCTTAGTATTCTGAAACCCTTAGGAAAAACTGTGACACTGTTTATGTCCTCACTCAACTTAGTCTCTGTAATTGCTACTATATCTGCCTTACTGTTGTGAATCCTATCTTTTAATTCTACTGCCTTACCAGCTAATCCATCAGCATTTGTGTATAACAATCTTAATGAGGCCCCATCCCCTGATCTTCTGTCATTATCTTCTTTATCTCCCCTTTGTCAGGAAGAACTCAGTAATGAAAATTTTTCTTCTCTTCTTCATTTCTTTCATCATTTAACCTTCTTGCCTCTTGCAACAAGTTTTTGATCTTTCCCATCTCTTCCTGTGTTCTGTATTGTCTAATGAACACTTCTTTGAATTCTTGAGGGTCTTTTAGACTTTTTTTTCTCAACAATATTTCCCTACATGTTTCCCCTCTCTCAAAGGTTACTTTTGTTGGTCTCGGCTTTCCTTCCCTCGAATATTTACCTAGTTGGTGTATGTTTACAATATCCTCAGGACCACATACTACTCCAAGCTTTCTTATCAGGTCTACAACCCTAGCTTTATTTTCTTCAAGTCTCCCCTGCCATGTTGGCTCCTGGGACTCGCTTATGCCTGAGATTACCACTGTCTTCTCCTTATCAAGTGCCTGTCTGATGAGTGGGTTTGCCCTTTCCATCACAACGTCTTTCATTTTTTCGATTACTGTCTCTTTATAGTCAACTGTTTGTATGTTTTCCAGTGCCACCACCTTTACAGCCTCTTTTACTGCCACATTCCCCTTTAGTGCATCAGCAAAGGATGTTTTCATGGCATCATTTTCCATATTCAGCTCCTGGAACTCTTTTCTGAACTGTTCAATGTTTTCCTTAATCTGGACATTCCAAGCAGCAATCTCGTCTCTCTCAGAAGCGAGCAGTGAACTAACATCTAATTCCTTTAGGTTGTCATTCAGCTGTTTGTTTTTATCTTCTTGTTTAGAAAGTCTAGATTCTAGTTGACTCTTTTCCCCTTCCAGCTTTTTTATTCTTTTTTCTAGTTCCTTTCTCTCCTGCCCTTGTGCTTTATTTGCTTCCTCCAAAGATCTTATTTGCTCTCTGAGTGTTTCATTCTCTTTCATTTCTCCATCCATATTCTGAATTTTATCATCAAGGCTTATAACCATTTCCTCTATATTCTTGATTTTCTGTTTGAGTCTCCTGGGAGAGGTTTGGGACAGAGATGGCGTCATTTTTGTTCTCCCTCTCACAGAATATAGAAAGAAGACGAGAAAGAGGAAAAAAAAGAGAAAAACTTTTAATTAAGCTTCACACCAAATTTTTATATCTCCATATAAGTGCTATTTAGTGACTCAGTTTATCTCTTTTCTGGTAACACACATCTTAACTTAAAAACTTGACCATGGTAATTTAAGGATAAAAAGAAAAAGAAAAAAATGCAACAACACAAAAGTCAAACCTGAAGGAAAAATTCGAACCTGTGTCTGAGGTGGCACCCACCTGTTTCTGCTATATATTCTTCCTAACTGATAAACTCACTTGCTAACCAAGGTATGTTATCACAAGATTAGACTTTACATTTAACTCAATATATATACAAAATAAAAACAAAATAGTAAAAGAGAAAGCTAAAAGAAAAGCAAAAAAAAAATGAAGAAAATAAGACAGCTGTACTACTTGGCAACTTAACTCAGTATTGTTGACAGGTGGATATTTGGTAATTTTTTTTACTTATTCAATTTTTCGTGTATCAAACTAACTAACAAGTTAATATAAATGGGAAGGATACTGATTTTAACAATATTTGGAACCACAGGATCAGGTAAACGGCTTAAGAGCTTTCCCCAGTTTACACAAAAAATTAGGTAATGTGATGTGATGGCTTCACCTCTGGCAACTCTTCTAAATTTCCTTCAAGGCAGAACTGGACGGCAGCTTCTCTCTCCCCTCACGAAAAATGTTCTCAATTTTTTTTTTCCTTTAAAATTTTGGACAGTCTCGTCATACAACAAATATAAGTTTTGTACTCACAATACTCTGCAGGATTTCAGATTTAGGGAAGTTATGGTAAAGTTTTCCACTAAGCACTTAGTCACTCGAAACAATTAAAAATTTAAGAGGAGCAGTTCCGTGTGTCACTGAACGCGCGCGCGCGCGCGCGCGCGCGTGTGTGTGTGTGTGTGTGTGTGTGTGTGTGATTACCTAATTGTGATTACCTGATTGTGTTTACGGGAAAGAGCCCAAAGCTCGTATCTTCCCGTCTCCTGATCGGTTCCATTTTAGACTTAGTGATACTTATCATACCTGTCCTTAAAACTATGGATTGAGATAGCATTAACTACCTCCTCGCTTAGCGAATTCCAATTATCAACTACTCTTACACTGAAAAAGTATTTCCTTACATCCTGCAAAGAAGTTTTCTTACGAAGCTTCAAACTATGACCTCTAGTTCTAGAGCCAGCCATATCGAAATATTGATCCCTATCCACTCTATCATAACCATGAAGGAATTTAAAGACTGTCACCATATCCCCCCTTACTCTTCTAGCTTCGAGTGATGGCAAGTCTAATTCCCTCAGCCTCTCCTCATAACTGAGATTGCGTATTTCTGGCACCAGTTTCGTGGCATGTCTTTGAACTTTTTCAAGCTTAGCTATGTGCTTTTTCAAGTGCGGATTCCAAAAGGGGGCTGCATATTCGAGTTTTGGCCTCACATAGGTTACATAAATATTTCTGAACATTTCCTTGTCCATGTGCCTGAAGGCTACCCTTACATTTGATAAGAATGCATATGCTGCCCTTACTACGCCATTTATATGTATTTCTGGAGACAAATCTGCCAGTATGTTTACTCCTAGATCTCTCTCATTTTCTGTCTCTTGAAGCTGTACTCCAGCCACCGAGTAGTCAAGCTTGGGCCTTCTTGCACTTGTACCCATTCTCATTACCTTACATTTTGAGGTATTGAATTTCATTAGCCACTTTTCTGACCACTCATGCAGATTATTTAGATCCTCCTGAAGTTCTCTACCATTGTTCTCGTATTTTACTTTCTTCACAATCTTTGCATCATCTGCAAACATATTCATGAATGAATTTACAGACTCTGGTAGGTCATTTACATATACAAGGAACAAAAGTGGCCCCAAAACTGAACCCTGTGGAACTCCACTACTAACTCTTCTCCATTCAGACACTGAGTGTCTTACTCTAACCCTCTGTTCCCTTCCTTCTAAGTAAGTTTTTATCCATTCCAAAACATTTCCACCTATTCTAGCCATTGAGTGCAGCTTCCTAATAAGTCTCCCATGTGGAACAATGTCAAACGCTTTCTGGAAGTCTAGGAATATGCTATCTGCCCAGCCCTCTCTTTCCTGTAAGATTTGGCTTACCTCATCATAAAATTCTAATAAGTTTGTTACTGTTGATCTACCTTCTCTGAAGCCATGTTGCCTCACTGACAAAAAGTTGAAGGATTCCAAGTGAAGAGAGATATGTTTCCTTAGTAGTTTCTCCATAAGTTTGCAAACTATGCTGGTCAAGGAAACTGGTCTATAGTTCAGAGCCGTATCCCTCCTTCCCTTTTTGAAGATAGGTATCACATTTGCTTGTTTCCAGCATCTTGGAATCTCCCCCGACTCCAGTGACTCCTTAAATATGATACTTAGTGCCACTGATATTGTGTTTGCGCATTTTTTAAGCACATGAGGGGATATGTCATCAGGACCTGTAGCTTTATGAACATCTAAATCCATCAGCGCTTTGCATACCTCTGTGGCTGTAAGGTTGATGTTCTCTAATACCAGCCCTTGAGCTTCTATCACTGCAATCTGAGGGGGTGGGGTATTTTCTACTGTAAATACTGACTGAAACTCCTTGTTCAATTCTTTGCAGATCTCTTCGTCCGTCTCAGTGATGCTTCCATTCGCTCTCTTTAGCCTTAAAACCTGTTCTTTTACCTTCAGTTTTCCTCTGATAAAGCTGTGGAAAAGCTTGGGATTTTCTTTAGCCTTCCTGGTGATGTCCCTCTCATAATCTCTCTCTGCCTCTCTCCTTTTACTTAGGTAGTCATTTCTTGCTCTTTTGTAGGCTTGCCAGGCATTTATGTTTTTTCTCCTCCTATACCTTTTCCAGCATTTGTCTCTCCACTCCTTAGCTCTTTTACACCCATTATCGAACCATTTCTCTCTGGCATGAATTACACCTACTTTGGTGACAGGTATGCAGCAATCTACTATCTTCCCATATTTCTCACAAAAGATGTCATACATTT
Organism: Halocaridina rubra; assembly: GCA_037179515.1. Lineage (NCBI taxonomy): Eukaryota > Metazoa > Arthropoda > Malacostraca > Decapoda > Atyidae > Halocaridina > Halocaridina rubra. The sequence goes on along the minus strand of JAXCGZ010013320.1, from coordinate 84,448 downwards.
CTTGTACAGATTTGTTGTAAAATAAGGTTCTCCAGTCAATAACTGCAAAAAGCTCATTCATTTTGATGTAATCTCCTTTCGGATAGTTCCTCCTCATGTCCTCAGTGCCTCTACTCTCAGGAAGAATATCTTCAATGATATACTCCATCAACAACACACAGTGGTCACTCTTTCCAATTGGTGGTTCATACTCAATATTTTCAATATCCAACACATTATCTGTGAACACTAGATCAAGTAGTGATGGCTCATCCCCACCCCTGGCTCTTGTTGGTTCCATTACATGTTGGTGTAGGAAATTCCCTTGTATGCAATCTAGGAATCTTGCCCCGAATGAGTCCTCACCACTGTGTGGGTCAAGATTTATCCAATCTATCTCTTTATGATTAAAGTCGCCCATAATCAAAATCCTACATTTTTTCTCCCGTGCCATGTTAACAACTGAGTTTATGACTTCAATAGTACCTATATGACTTTCCTCATAAATTTCAAGCCTATTTTGGTTCCTTGGTGGGTTGTATACAACAGTTATTATAATGCTCTCTGACCCAGTATTTATGCGAGCAACAAGAAATTCCCTGAACTCACTTTTTATAGCCAAGTTTATTTCTTCAACTTGAATCCTTTCACTTATGAGCAGTGCTATCCCTCCACCAGTCCTCTCAGATCTTTCAACCCTTAGTATTCTGAAACCCTTAGGAAAAACTGTGACACTGTTTATGTCCTCACTCAACTTAGTCTCTGTAATTGCTACTATATCTGCCTTACTGTTGTGAATCCTATCTTTTAATTCTACTGCCTTACCAGCTAATCCATCAGCATTTCTGTATAACAATCTTAATGAGGCCCCATCCCCTGATCTTCTGTCATTATCTTCTTTATCTCCCCTTTGTCTGGAAGTATTCTGTAACGAAAATTTTTCTTCTCTTCTTCATTTCTCTCATCATTTAACCTTCTTGCCTCTTGCAACAAGTTTTTGATCTTTCCCATCTCTTCCTGTGTTCTGTATCGTCTAATGAACACTTCTTTGCATTCTTGAATGTCTTTTAGACTTTTTTTTCTCAACAATATTTCCCTACATGTTTCCCCTCTCTCAAAGGTTACTTTTGTTGGTCTCGGCTTTTCCTCCCTCGAATATTTACCTAGTTGGTGTATGTTTACAATATCCTCAGGACCACATACTACTCCAAGCTTTCTTATCAGGTCTACAACCCTAGCTTTATTTTCTTCAAGTCTCCCCTGCCATGTTGGCTCCCGGGATTCACCTATGCCTGAGATTACCACTGTCTTCTCCTTATCAAGTGCCTGTCTGATGAGTGGGTTTGCCCTTTCCATCACAACGTCTTTCATTTTTTCGATTACTGTCTCTTTATATTCAACTGTTTGTATGTTTTCCAGTGCCACCACCTTTACAGCCTCTTTTACTGCCACATTCCCCTTTAGTGCATCAGCAAAGGACGTTTTCATGGCATCATTTTCCATATTCAGCTCCTGGAACTCTTTTCTGAACTGTTCAATGTTTTCCTTAATCTGGACATTCCAAGCAGCAATCTCGTCTCTCTCAGAAGAGAGCAGTGAACTAACATCTAATTCCTTTAGGTTGTCATTCAGCTGTTTGTTTTTATCTTCTTGTTTAGAAATTCTAGATTCTAGTTGACTCTTTTCCCCTTCCAGCTTCTTTATTCTTTTTTCTAGTTCCTTTCTCTCCTGCCCTTGTGCTTTATTTGCTTCCTCCAAAGATCTTATTTGTTCTCTTGAGTGTTTCATTCTCTTTCATTTCTCCATCCATATTCCGAATTTTATCATCAAGGCTTACAACCATTTCCTCTAACTTCTTGATTCTCTGATTAAGTCCCCTGATAACTACCCCTTCTCCCGATCCATGGGTGGGAGAGGTTTGGGACAGAGATGGCCTCATTTTTATGTTCTCCCTCTCACAGAATATAGAAAGAAGACGAGAAAGAGGAAAAAAAAAGAAAAGAGAAAAACTTTTAATTGAGCTTCACACAGAATTTTTATATCTCCATATAAGTGCTATTTAGTGACTCAGTTTGTCGCTTTTCTGGTAACACACATCTTAACTTAAAAACTTGACCATGGTAATTTAAGTATAAAAAGAAAAAGAAAAACAAAAGTCAAACCTGAAGGAAAATTCGAATTTGTGTTTGAGGTGGCACCCACCTGTTTCTGCTATATATTCTTCCTAACTGATAAACTGACTTGCTAACCAAGATATGTTATCACGGGATTAGACTTTACATTTAACTCAATATATATACAAAATAAAAAAAATAGTAAAAGAGAAAGCTAAAAGAAAAACAAAAAAATGAAGAAAATAAGACTGCTGTACTACTTGGCAACTTAACTCAGTACTGTTGACAGGTGGATATTTGGTAATTTTTTTTCTTTTATTATTCAATTATTTTGTGTATCAAACTAACTAACTAGTTAATATAAATGGGAAGGATACTGATTTTAACAATATATAGAACCACAGGATCAGGTAAACGGCTTAAGAGCTTTCCCCAGTTTACACAAAAAATTAGGTAATGTGATGTAATGGCTCCACCTCTAGCAACTCTTCTAGATTTCCCTCAAGGCAGAACTGGACGGCAGCTTCTCTCTCTCTGCTCACGAAAATGTTCTCAATTTTTTTTCCTCTAATATGAACAGTCTCGTCTTACAACAAATATAAGTTTTGTACTCACAATACTCTGCAGGATTTCAGATTTAGGGAAATTATGGTAAAGTTTTCCACTAAGCACTTAGTCACTCGAAACAATTAAAAATTTAAGAGGAGCATTTCCGTGTGTCACTGAACGCGCGGTGAGCAGTGTGTGTGTGTGTGATTACCTAAATGTGATTACCTAATTGTGTTTACGGGAAAGAGCCCAAAGCTCGTATCTTCCCGTCTCCTGATCGGTTCCATTTTTAGACTTAGTGATACTTATCATACCTGTCCTTAAAACTATGGATTGAGGTAGCATTAACTACCTCCTCGCTTAGCAAATTCCAATTATCAACTACTCTTACACTGAAAAAGTATTTCCTTACATCCTGCAAACAAGTTTTCTTCCGAAGCTTCAAACTATGACCTCTAGTTCTAGAGCCAGCCATATCGAAATATCGATCCCTATCCACTCTATCATAACCATGAAGGAATTTAAAGACTGTCACCATATCCCCCCTTACTCTTCTAGCTTCGAGTGATGGCAAGTCTAATTCCCTCAGCCTCTCATCATAACCGAGATTGCGTATTTCTGGCACCAGTTTCGTGGCATGTCTTTGAACTTTTTCAAGCTTAGCTATGTGCTTTTTCAAGTGCGGATTCCAAAAGGGGGCTGCATATTCGAGTTTTGGCCTCACATAGGTTACATAAATATTTCTGAACATTTCCTTGTCCATGTGCCTGAAGGCTACCCTTACATTTGATAAGAATGCATATGCTGCCCTTACTACGCCATTTATATGTATTTCTGGAGACAAATCTGCCAATATGTTTACTCCTAGATCTCTCTCATTTTCTGTCTCCTGAAGTTGTACTCCAGCCACCGAGTAGTCAAGCTTGGGCCTTCTTGCACTTGTACCCATTCTCATTACCTTACATTTTGAGGTATTGAATTTCATTAGCCACTTTTCTGACCACTCATGCAGATTATTTAGATCCTCCTGAAGTTCTCTACCATTGTTCTCGTTTTTTACTTTCTTCACAATCTTTGCATCATCTGCAAACATATTCATGAATGAATTTACAGACTCTGGTAGGTCATTTACATATACAAGGAACAAAAGTGGCCCTAAAACTGAACCCTGTGGAACTCCACTACTAACTCTTCTCCATTCAGACACTGAGTGTCTTACTCTAACCCTCTGTTCCCTTCCTTCTAAGTAAGTTTTTATCCATTCCAAGACATTTCCACCTATTCTAGCCATTGATTGCAGCTTCCTAATAAGTCTCCCATGTGGAACAGTGTCAAACGCTTTCTGGAAGTCTAGGAATATGCAATCTGCCCAGCCCTCTCTTTCCTGTAAGATTTGGCTTACCTCATCATAAAATTCTAATAAGTTTGTTACTGTTGATCTTCCTTCTCTGAAGCCATGTTGCCTCACTGACAAAAAGTTGAAGGATTCCAAGTGAAGAGAGATATGTTTCCTTAGTAGTTTCTCCATAAGTTTGCAAACTCTGCTGGTCAAGGAAACTGGTCTATAGTTCAGAGCCGTATCCCTCCTTCCCTTTTTGAAGATAGGTATCACATTTGCTTGTTTCCAGCATCTTGGAATCTCCCCCGACTCCAATGACTCCTTAAATATGATACTTAGTGCCACTGATATTGTGTTTGCGCATTTTTTAAGCACATGAGGGGATATGTCATCAGGACCTGTAGCTTTATGAACATCTAAATCCATCAGCGCTTTGCATACCTCTTTGGCTGTAAGGTTGATGTTCTCTAATACCGGCCCTTGAGCTTCTATCACTGCAATCTGAGGGGGTGGGGTATTTTCTACTGTAAATACTGACTGAAACTCCTTGTTCAATTCTTTGCAGATCTCTTCGTCCGTCTCAGTGATGCTTCCATCCGCTCTCTTTAGCCTTAAAACCTGTTCTTTTACCTTCAGTTTTCCTCTGATAAAGCTGTGGAAAAGCTTGGGATTTTCTTTCGCCTTCCTGGTGATGTCCCTCTCATAATCTTTCTCTGCCTCTCTCCTTTTACTTAGGTAGTCATTTCTTGCTCTTTTGTAGGTTTGCCAGGCATTTATGTTTTTTCTCCTCCTATACCTTTTCCAGCATTTGTCTCTCCACTCCTTAGCTCTTTTACACCCATTATCGAACCATTTCTCTCTGGCATGAATTACACCTACTTTGGTGACAGGTATGCAGCAATCTACAATCTTCCCATATTTCTCACAAAAGATGTCATACATTTCTTGTACAGATTTGTTGTAAAATAAGGTTCTCCAGTCAATAACTGCAAAAAGCTCATTCATTTTGATGTAATCTCCTTTCTGATAGTTCCTCCTCATGTCCTCAGTGCCTCTACTCTCAGGAAGAATGTCTTCAATGATATACTCCATCAACAACACACAGTGGTCACTCTTTCCAATTGGTGGTTCATACTCAATATTTTCAATATCCAACACATTATCTGTGAACACCAGATCAAGTAGTGATGGCTCATCCCCACCCCTGGCTCTTGTTGGTTCCATTACATGTTGGTGTAGGAAATTCCCTTGTACGCAATCTAGGAATCTTGCCCCAAAGGAGTCCTCACCACTGTGTGGGTCAAGATTTATCCAATCTATCTCTTTATGATTAAAGTCTCCCATAATCAAAATCCTACATTTTTTCTTCCGCGCCATGTTAACAACTGAGTTTATGACTTCAATCGTACCTATATGACTTTCCTCATAAATTTCAAGCCTATTTTGGTTCCTTGGTGGGTTGTATACAACAGTTATTATAATGCTCTCTGACCCAGTATTTATGCGAGCAACAAGAAATTCCCTGAACTCACTTTCTATAGCCAAGTTTATCTCTTCAACTTGAATCCTCTCACTTATGAGCAGTGCTATCCCTCCACCAGTCCTCTCAGATCTTTCGACCCTTAGTATTCTGAAGCCCTTAGGAAAAACTGTGACACTGTTTATGTCCTCACTCAACTTAGTCTCTGTAATTGCTACTATATCTGCCTTACTGTTGTGAATCCTATCTTTTAATTCTACTGCCTTACCAGCTAATCCATCAGCATTTCTGTATAACAATCTTAATGAGGCCCCATCCCCTGATCTTCTGTCATTATCTTCTTTATCTCCCCTTTGTCTGGAAGTATTCCGTAACGAAAATTTTTCTTCTCTTCTTCATTTCTTTCATCATTTAACCTTCTTGCCTCTTGCAACAAGTTTTTGATCTTTCCCATCTCTTCCTGTGTTCTGTATCGTCTAATGAACACTTCTTTGCATTCTTGAAGGTCTTTTAGACTTTTTTTTCTCAACAATATTTCCCTACATGTCTCCCCTCTCTCAAAGGTTACTTTTGTTGGTCTCGGCTTTCCTTCCCTCGAATATTTACCTAGTTGGTGTATGTTTACAATATCCTCAGGACCACATACTACTCCAAGCTTTCTTATCAGGTCTACAACCCTAGCTTTATTTTCTTCAAGTCTCCCCTGCCATGTTGGCTCCTGGGATTCACTTATGCCTGAGATTACCACTGTCTTCTCCTTATCAAGTGCCTGTCTGATGAGTGGGTTTGCCCTTTCCATCACAACGTCTTTCATTTTTTCGATTACTGTCTCTTTATAGTCAACTGTTTGTATGTTTTCCAGTGCCACCACCTTTACAGCCTCTTTTACTGCCACATTCCCCTTTAGTGCATCAGCAAAGGACGTTTTCATGGCATCATTTTCCATATTCAGCTCCTGGAACTCTTTTCTGAACTGTTCAATGTTTTCCTTAATCTGAACATTCCAAGCAGCAATCTCGTCTCTCTCAGAAGATAGCAGTGAACTAACATCTAATTCTTTTATGTTGTCATTTAGCTGTTTGTTTTTATCTTCTTGATTAGAAATTCTAGATTCTAGTTGACTCTTTTCCCCTTCCAGCTTCTTTATTCTTTTTTCTAGTTCCTTTCTCTCCTGCCCTTGTGCTTTATTTGCTTCCTCCAAAGATCTTATTTGTTCTCTGAGTGTTTCATTCTCTTTCATTTCTCCATCCATATTCCGAATTTTATCATCAAGGCTTGTAACCATTTCCTCTAACTTCTTGATTCTCTGTTTAAGTCCTCTGATGACTACCCCTTCTCCCGACCCATGGGTGGGAGAGGTTTGGGACAGAGATGGCTTCATTTTTATGTTCTCGATCTCACAGAAAAAAAAAAAAAAAAAAAAAAAAAAAAAAAAGAGAAAAACTTCTAATTTACCTTCACACAGAATTTTTATATCTCCATATAAGTGCTATTTAGTGACTCAGTTTGTCTCCTTTCTGGTAACACACATCTTAACTTAAAAACTTGACCATGGTAATTTACGTATAAATAGAAAAAGAAAAACAAAAGTCAAACCTGAAGGAAAATTCGAATTTGTGTTCGAGGTGGCACCCACCTGTTTCTGTTATATATTCTTCCTAACTGATAAACTGACTTGCTAACCAAGATATGTTATCACGGGATTTAGACTTTACATTTAACTCAATATATATACAAAATAACAAAATAGCAAACGAGAAAGCTAAAAGAAAAGCAAAAAAAAAATGAAGAAAATAGGACTGCTGTACTACTTGGCAACTTAACTCAGTACTGTTGACGGGTGGGTATTTGGTAATTTTTTTTTCTTTTATTATTCAATTTTTTCGTGTATCAAACTAACTAACTAGTTAATATAAATGGGAAGGATACTGTTTTTAACAATATATAGAACCACAGGATCAGGTAAAACGGCTCAAGAGCTTTCCCCAGTTTACACAAAAACTTAGGTAATGTGGTGTGTGTGTGTGTGTGTGTGTGTGTGTGTGTGTGTGTGTGTGTGTGTGTGTGTGTGATTACCTAATTGTGATTACCTAATTGTGTTTACGGGAAAGAGCCCAAAGCTCGTATCTTCCCGTCTCCTGATCGGTTCCATTTTTAGACTTAGTGATACTTATCATACCTGTCCTTAAAACTATGGATTGAGATAGCATTAACTACCTCCTCGCTTAGCGAATTCCAATTATCAACTACTCTTACACTGAAAAAGTATTTCCTTACATCCTGCAAAGAAGTTTTCTTACGAAGCTTCAAACTATGACCTCTAGTTCTAGAGCCAGCCATATCGAAATATCGATCCCTATCCACTCTATCATAACCATGAAGGAATTTAAAGACTGTCACCATATCCCCCCTTACTCTTCTAGCTTCGAGTGATGGCAAGTCTAATTCCCTCAGCCTCTCATCATAACCGAGATTGCGTATTTCTGGCACCAGTTTCGTGGCATGTCTTTGAACTTTTTCAAGCTTAGCTATGTGCTTTTTCAAGTGCGGATTCCAAAAGGGGGCTGCATATTCGAGTTTTGGCCTCACATAGGTTACATAAATATTTCTGAACATTTCCTTGTCCATGTGCCTGAAGGCTACCCTTACATTTGATAAGAATGCATATGCTGCCCTTACTACGCCATTTATATGTATTTCTGGAGACAAATCTGCCAGTATGTTTACTCCTAGATCTCTCTCATTTTCTGTCTCTTGAAGTTGTACTCCAGCCACCGAGTAGTCAAGCTTGGGCCTTCTTGCACTTGTACCCATTCTCATTACCTTACATTTTGAGGTATTGAATTTCATTAGCCACTTTTCTGACCACTCATGCAGATTATTTAGATCCTCCTGAAGTTCTCTACCATTGTTCTCGTTTTTTACTTTCTTCACAATCTTTGCATCATCTGCAAACATATTCATGAATGAATTTACAGACTCTGGTAGGTCATTTACATATACAAGGAACAAAAGTGGCCCTAAAACTGAACCCTGTGGAACTCCACTACTAACTCTTCTCCATTCAGACACTGAGTGTCTTACTCTAACACTCTGTTCCCTTCCTTCTAAGTAAGTTTTTATCCATTCCAAGACATTTCCACCTATTCTAGCCATTGATTGCAGCTTCCTAATAAGTCTCCCTTGTGGAACAGTGTCAAACGCTTTCTGGAAGTCTAGGAATATGCAATCTGCCCAGCCCTCTCTTTCCTGTAAGATTTGGCTTACCTCATCATAAAATTCTAATAAGTTTGTTACTGTTGATCTTCCTTCTCTGAAGCCATGTTGCCTCACTAACAAAAAGTTGAAGGATTCCAAGTGAAGAGAGATATGTTTCCTTAGTAGTTTCTCCATAACTTTGCAAACTATGCTGGTCAAGGAAACTGGTCTATAGTTCAGAGCCGTATCCCTCCTTCCCTTTTTGAAGATAGGTGTCACATTTGCTTGTTTCCAGCATCTTGGAATCTCCCCCGACTCCAGTGACTCCTTAAATATGATACTTAGTGCCACTGATATTGTGTTTGCGCATTTTTTAAGCACATGAGGGGATATGTCATCAGGACCTGTAGCTTTATGAACATCTAAATCCATCAGCGCTTTGCATACCTCTGTGGCTGTAAGGTTGATGTTCTCTAATACCGGCCCTTGAGCTTCTATCACTGCAATCTGAGGGGGTGGGGTATTTTCTACTGTAAATACTGACTGAAACTCCTTGTTCAATTCTTTGCAGATCTCTTCGTCCGTCTCAGTGATGCTTCCATCCGCTCTCTTTAGCCTTAAAACCTGTTCTTTTACCTTCAGTTTTCCTCTGATAAAGCTGTGGAAAAGCTTGGGATTTTCTTTAGCCTTCCTGGTGATGTCCCTCTCATAATCTCTCTCTGCCTCTCTCCTTTTACTTAGGTAGTCATTTCTTGCTCTTTTGTAGGTTTGCCAGGCATTTATGTTTTTTCTCCTCCTATACCTTTTCCAGCATTTGTCTCTCCACTCCTTAGCTCTTTTACACCCATTATCGAACCATTTCTCTCTGGCATGAATTACACCTACTTTGGTGACAGGTATGCAGCAATCTACTATCTTCCCATATTTCTCACAAAAGATGTCATACATTTCTTGTACAGATTTGTTGTAAAATAAGGTTCTCCAGTCAATAACTGCAAAAAGCTCATTCATTTTGATGTAATCTCCTTTCGGATAGTTCCTCCTCATGTCCTCAGTGCCTCTACTCTCAGGAAGAATATCTTCAATGATATACTCCATCAACAACACACAGTGGTCACTCTTTCCAATTGGTAGTTCATACTCAATATTTTCAATATCCAACACATTATCTGTGAACACCAGATCAAGTAGTGATGGCTCATCCCCACCCCTGGCTCTTGTTGGTTCCATTACATGTTGGTGTAGGAAATTCCCTTGTACGCAATCTAGGAATCTTGCCCCAAATGAGTCCTCACCACTGTGTGGGTTAAGATTTATCCAATCTATCTCTTTATGATTAAAGTCTCCCATAATCAAAATCCTACATTTTTTCTCCCGCGCCATGTTAACAACTGAGTTTATGACTTCAATCGTACCTATATGACTTTCCTCATAAATTTCAAGCCTATTTTGGTTCCTTGGTGGGTTGTATACAACAGTTATTATAATGCTCTCTGACCCAGTATTTATGCGAGCAACAAGAAATTCCCTGAACTCACTTTCTATAGCCAAGTTTATTTCTTCAACTTGAATCCTCTCACTTATGAGCAGTGCTATCCCTCCACCAGTCCTCTCAGATCTTTCGACCCTTAGTATTCTGAAACCCTTAGGAAAAACTGTGACACTGTTTATGTCCTCACTCAACTTAGTCTCTGTAATTGCTACTATATCTGCCTTACTGTTGTGAATCCTATCTTTTAATTCTACTGCCTTACCAGCTAATCCATCAGCATTTGTGTATAACAATCTTAATGTGTGTGTGTGTGTGTGTGTGTGTGTGGGGGGGGGGGCATAGGATTATGGGTCGCAAGAGAGAATAACTTGGCATATTTGCTGATATCATAGCCACTTTCATATTGTAATTATTATTGAAAGCAATGTTGGTAGAGTCCTATGTAATGTTTACATCAATTCTTTTACTGCATAGATTATTTCAATTCTAAATACATTGCCCCTTTCACCCTTGTAAGGAGTGTGGCCGAGCCAAGATACACGCATTCACTACAACCACACATATCTCAACCACTCCTCTAAGCTCCTTGAGGACAAAGGCTTGTCACTTATCCCCTATATCTTCCTGCTTTTGTCACCAGCAAGTAGGCTGGCAAGGATAATCTAAGTTGAGGCCCGACAACCACAGCTGGTTTACCTACACCACTTCATCACATGACAACTCCCCTCACACCCATCCGTCAGAGTTCACTGTTCTAGCAAGCGCAGAAATCCCTTTAACCCACGTCACCCATACACAATCTTACTTCACTCATTCCTACCTCTAGCACGTTCTCTTTCTAGCTTCACTGACATTCCACGTGAATCCATTGACCTTTTCACACCATCCATCCTTCTTATTCTAGGTACTCTTGGCCTTATTCCAATCACCTCTGCATTCCCCACTTTCCTCACTATTTGTTAATCATTCATACTTCCATGTGTCCAAGCCAATTCATGGCTCTCTGATTTAACCTATCCGACTGCTTTCTTTCTACAACTGTTCTCGGTCTGACCTCCTCATTCCTTACTCTATCTATTTTAAACACACTAGTCATACTTCTCAAACACCTCATCTCCATTACATTCAGCTTCTTTTCATCCTCTCTTGCATTCCAAGTCTCAGCTCCATACATTGCTGTCGGTACAATCGGCATTCATTCCTAAATGCCTATTTCACATCACATTTTTCAACACACCTAGACATTTACTAGCTTCCTTCACTATTTGACTTACCTCTTCATTCACTCATCAATTTTTGGCCATTTGCGACCCCAGATACTTAAAACTCTCCACTTCTTTAAACAACTCCCCATTCACTCCCACATTTAATTACCAACATTAATGCTCCTTGTTCATCTCATGACTTTACTTTTACCAATATTCACTAGCAACTTCCTTCTTTCACACATCCTAACAAACTCAGTCACCAAATGATTCAGATCATTCTCAGTATCATCCAACAGTGTAGTGTCATCTGCAATTAGCAATTGATTCAATTTCTACAGCCTTCCATACTCATCCACTAATGCCAAGCTTATGTCTTATACTCGTTCATTTACTCCCTCACCACACCATCCATATTTGCATTAAATAACCTTGGCAACATTACATCACTTTGGCGTAATCATACATTCACCTTACACCAGTCACTCATACCATTCCAGACTCTTACTCATGCTGTACTATGTATGTAAAATCTCTTAACCACACTCAACAAACTTCCACTTACTCCATACAATCGCAACACACTCCACAACACCTCTCTGTCAATCCTGGGATGTGAATCCTCAAAGTCCATAGAAGCCCAAAAAGAATCATTACCTTTCTCTAAGAACTTTACATTCATCTGACTTACCACAAGCACCTGATCCAAATGTTCTCTTCTTCTCCTGAACCCACACTATTTTTCACTAATCAGTCTCTCAGTACATTTTCTAATTCTTTCATTAACACTCTTCATTATACCTTACAAACTACACTCAACAAAGTTATTCCACTAAAACTACAACACTCATACTTATCTCTTTTCCCTCTTTAGACTGGAACTACACATGCACTCCTCCTATCAACTGGGACCCCCCCCATTCGGGAAATATACATTCAGCAAGCTAACCATCCATTATACTAATGCCTCCCAACCTTTTGGCAAGCATTCTTCATGACACCCATCTATCCCTGGTGCTTTTACCTGCTTTTATTGCTCTCAGTGTGAAATGTACTTAATCTTTTGTTATTTCTCTGTTGTTGTTGCCACCTGACATTCGCGTTCTCCATTCATTTTTCACACCCATAACCTCTGCGAGTCTATCATCTTCCTCATTTAGCAGTTCCTTGAACTACTCAGCCCTTCTTTCTCCCACCTTTATTTCATCTTCTAGCAAATGCCAATTTGCTCCTTTTACCCTCTCCTCCCTAGCAGACTCATCTTTCCACACTCTTTATGCTTTCTTCCAAAATAACTCTTTATTCCTTCAAAATTCTCAGACCGACATCTACCCCACCTCAAATCCGCTTCTCTCTTTGCGTCCCTCACAATGCACTTCGCTAACATCCTCTTTGCACTTTACCATTCACATGCCTCTACATTACCTATCTGCAACCATGCCTAAAATACTTGCTTCTTTTCAGCCACTACTGCACTCACCTCCTCATTCCACCATATACATCCTTTCCTTTACTTCCACCTGTTGGTGTCCTTCTGCACACTGCCTTTGGACACATAACTTCCTCCTTGAAACAACTCCACTCTTCTTCTATTCCCTCCTCTACTTTCACATCCCCTACATTCAACATTCCTCAGACTAACCTTATGCTAATATTCTTTCTCTTTCTTATTCAGTTCACTCACTTTTAGCACCTCTCTTCCTCTCTCTCTTCTCTTTCTCCATTTTCTCCGATTGCCACAATACTTTCTATTAAATAATAATTAGATATTCCACCACAAGCTCCTTTCAGTACATTTACATCCAGTACTCTGTCAACCACCCTCCTGTCCACCAACACATAATCCATAAATGCGCTGTCAACTACTCTGTCATTAACTACTCTGACCCGTGTATACTTGTGCACACTAGTCTTTTTAAATGAGGATTGGCAGTCAACATCTCTAGAGAGATGTTGCCAGATCGTTTTTTCAAAAATCTGTAGATGTACATGAAAATATCTGTAGAAATCTGTACTTACCAAAATATAATCTGTAGAAAATTCTGTAGCGTTTGCAGTGCATGATTTATAAAACTTCTGCATTCAGACGCAATTTCCGTGGATTTAAGAAATCTAAAGACAACAAAAATCAAAGAATCATTACTATCTTTCATCATTTGTATATATAGTATCGTATTTCTTGGTATAGAATCAAATATTTTACAGGTTAACCATTTTAATTTTGAATTTTTGTAGTATTTCCTAACAGGATGGATGGATGAAAATGATAAGAAGAAAGGTATTCATGATAATGATTTTAAACAGTATAATCAAGAGAAAATTATATATAACAAAACATTCTTCAACCAAACGATTATATTCTTCAGACTTCAAGCAATCATACTCATAATGAAAACCAAAAATAAAATTTATATATAAAAATGAAACAGTGGACTAATTTTATATTTTCTGTATATTTGTATTATTCTAATTGTAACTGAAATGGAATACAAAAGTGAAAAAAAAATCTTCATGAATACAAATATATTGCAAATGCATATTCTACTTTTTCTGACCATATATACTTCCAGCCCCTACTCTCTTCAGCAATGTTTTTGTTACAGTAAAATCAGAGCATGATTTTCCTTTGATTAATTGCTTTAGTATGAAGCAAACCTGTTAAGGTTTCCGTAGACAATGTATTTCTGGTTTTAGTTTTCATTCTGTTTATGGCAGACTAAACTCTCTCGACAGTAGCACTTGAGTGTGGTAAACATAGCAGTGATTGCATGACCTTCGAAAGATTTAGAAACATCAAGTTATTGTCCATTTGCTTAAGAGAACCTACTTTGCTCCAAAAAAGTTCAGGTGACATATCCGGATTAACACCAAGAGTGCCGAAGGAACTAGCAAGCAACCTCCATTCTGTGTCTATGTTCTGAACATCTAATTCTATTGAATGGCCAAATGAAGTCATCAAATATACCAAAGATGGTATTCCTCGATCCATAACTATATTTGAACTTAGAGCCTTCAAAGATACCATTGCTGATGAATCAAAAGGAAACATTTTGTAAATCTGAGAGGCAGCATCCATAAAAAACTCTAAGCAATTTTGCTTAAAGTGTCTGAGTTCTGCATCATACTGAGTTTCATTCTCAATCCCTACTTTGATACCAAGGTACATTTGTTTCAGAGGTTTGAAATTACTATAGTCTCTGATCTTTATGTGCCTCAGTGGAGTTTTACTAACATAACTTTCTCTGAGATAGCATTCTAAAATGTTTTTTTAGAGCTGAAGCAACTGAACTTTCCAAAATTTGTATTTGTGGTGACTCAGACTGAATTTGTTTATTCAGGTTATTAAAAATAGGCAAGACAAAATCAAGAAACAACAGATACAATTTAGTAATAGGGTTACCTAGTCTCTGCAAAATTATTTCTGGACTGGTAAGTTTATCAACCAGGACAGCATTAGTAAAGTAAAGTTTCAGTGCATTGTATTGTTCAAGCAGTCTAGCCACAACCATATGCCGAGAGAGCCATCTAGTTTGTGATGGATGTAACAATTTATGTGGTTTGACATTGGTGACACTTTGAAACTCCTCAAACTCTCCCATGCGCTTAGGGCTGCAGTGGAAGTAACTATAAATGTCTCTAGCTAGGTCCTCTAAAGATCGAGGTAATTTAAAACAAGCATAAGATGCACACAGAGCAAAGGAATGACAAATACACTCCATCACAAGTAAATGTGGCATGTCTTTCTTCAGTAGTGATGACAAGGAATGCTGTGCTCCTAACATCGAGTTTGTCCCATCTGCAGCAAAACCTAGCATATTATGTTTATAAGGAAGACCATGCTTTCTACATGATTATATAATGTATTAGCAGTTGTATCTTTGAGAGTAATTAGGCCAAGGAAAGCATCGCTAACAATATCCTCTAATAATACTCAAGCTACCAAATGCAGATGTTTAACACAACCTTTGTCTGTTGACTCGTCTACAGTTAATGCTGGCGTCACACATAGCCAAAATTCCCGACCCGACTCTTAATACCGTCTAAAGACGGAATCCTCCCGGCAGCAATGACGTCATTACGATAATCGGGTGTAATTTTTCGTCCGCGTACGACGGAATCCTAACGGTCCTACGTAGTTTAAAAAAATCGAGGGGGTCCTAAACCGTCGTGGAGGGCCTACAATAATTGGCTGCTGCACCCAATAATCTCCGTGATTCAGAAGACCAAATCAGTCGTAGAAGACTGTGTACGACGGGTAAGATCGATCTTCTTGATAGTACGCGGGCGTAGGAGAAGGTGTACGCCCGCGTACGATCCAGAGGATTGATCCTACCCTGCGTACGCAGTCCTCCGGTCTGGAACCGTTAAAAATTTAAAAATTCGCTTATACGTCTGGCAGCGCAGTACGAAAAGACAGCGCGCACATGCGTGGTCTCATTTCTGACAACCCAGTCCTGGGCGTTCAGTTTTCCTGCTCCGCTTGCCGCATTTCTTATTGTTTTAGCATGATATTCTCATATGTAATTTTTTCAGTACACTTATATAATTACATGGGGATATGTCTTGCCATACTTGTGTATTTTCTCATAATGTAATTTATATATTTTTGTACAGTATATATTTTTGTATCTTAAAAATTATTATTTTCTTTTCATTTCCTGTTTATTACTTATATCATCATTTTACTATAATATATATTTATATATGACCATTAATATTGGCCATGCAATAAAGCATATATTTCCCATATATTATTGTGAAATCAATATATCAAAATATGAATTAATCAAATCCATAAATGTGTCAAACAAAATATATGAAATATATTGACATACATGGCCAACATATATTTACTTATATATACAAGTAGCTGAAGTGCCAAATATATAAATCAGGGTTATACTTTCACAAATATCCCATATATATATATATATATATATATATATATATATATATATATATATATATATATATATATATATATATATATATATATTATATATATATATATATATATATATATATATATATATATATATATATATATATATATATATATATATATATATTGTTCACTAGGATCAATTCTAAAATAATTAAAGTTACAAACGTCGTCCTTTAAACCATTCTCTCTTGCCACGATACCCTTCCTTCGGGGGAATTACAGTATTCCTCCCGACGAACGTGTACGTTCCCCTACAATGGGTCAGGAGCGTCGGGAGCATGGTCGGCCCAGTCGTAACGGTCAAAAATTTAAATTTCCCGTTTTCTATGATGAGAATTACGTTTGCCTACGATCAGTCATACGCTAAATTACGCGTCCAAACTACTCCGTACGATTGCAATTACGATCCATAGGACTGCTTACGCGGACGTACGGCGAACTTCCGACAGGCACAAGAATGCACCTGTCGGCTAAAAAATCTGCCGGATCTCCAAGGATTGAGCCAAGATTCCGTCGGAACGCAGTCTTAAGAGTCGGGTCGGGAGATTTGGCTATGTGTGACGCCAGCATAAGGGAAATTTGTTTTTTCGTAAATGTTCAATAAGCTGAGAATGAACCTCCTCCCCAGTAACATTATTGATTATTGCTGTTGCTTTTGTACGGCCTAATGTTATTTTCTCTGCAATTTTAGAGTCACTACAAACAGCCTTTATCAAATTTGGTAAATGATCTGCAAAAGTCAGTGGTAAGTCATGTTCTGCTATAGCTGCAGCCAATCTTAGTTCACCCTTACAAGGATCATTGAACTTTGAAAATCCTAAGTTTGTAACTTTACTCTGAAGTTGCATGGCCTTTGCATTATCAAATATGCTTCTGTTTTCCACAGTGTTTTTTCAAGTCAGTTTTCCCTGCTGTTAACTTCAGATAACAGTCACAAGAGGTACAATAAAGTATTCATCCCCCTTTGAGCTTGGTTTGAACCAATTTTTAAACAAAGGCTCCTCCTCGTATGACAGGCAGTATTTCAGGGAATATCTTTTCTTTTCACTGTACCACTTGGTTTTTCTGCCCGTGCCTTCTCCCATTCTTTATCATCATCGCCCACTTTCACAACTAAAAAAAGGAAAGAGAGGAAAAACCAAATTCGAGCCCTTTCATGTCAGTCAAAATACCGAAACTTTGGAGACAGAGAGAGAGAGAGAGAGAGAGAGAGAGAGAGAGAGAGAGAGAGAGAGAGAGAGAGAGAGAGAGAGAGAGAGAGAGAGAGAGAGAGAGAGAGAGAGAGAGAGAGAGAGAGAGAGAGAGAGAGATTATTTTTTATTTTATTAATTTATTGCGCCAAGGCGTCAGACATTACATGAGTTCATACAAATAATGCTTCAAATGGATACAAAACCAAGAGTTGAACATGGTTTACAGGGAGGTGTACATATTGATAAAACATTGCTGCATACTAACACACAACTCACAGTATGGCAGCACAGAGTACATTATATGCAAAAGTAAAGCTCAGAGAAACGCAGAATGCACAAACAGAATTATACAGCAACATACAGAAAATATATGTATAATTCAATATAATTAATGGCCACCAAAGTGAGGATAACGAGCAAGAATAACATCAAGGTTGTCATCATAAAGTAAAAATGAGCAGATCTGTATTAAGTTCTGACCTCGTGGTAAAACATCTCTCACTGTGGGGCACTGAAGACAATAGTGGTCAAGAGTGTTAGCATTAGGATGGAGAGAGAGAGAGAGAGAGAGTGTGTGTCAAAGTCAAAGTCAAAAACTTTATTCCATCAAAAATGGCTATTACATGATAATTAATCTAATTACAAATTACAAATGTAAAATGTCAAAATGAAATAAATGAAATTTGCAAAGCACATACTCAAAATATTTACACATTAAAACAACCATACGTACACTTCGTCTACCCAATGGGAGGATAATAATGAGACTAAAATCACTTATTAAGTAGGTGATTTAAAAGATGAGATTTAAAAGAGGGTAATGTTTGACAGCTTCTTAAGTTTGCGGGTAAAGAGTTCCAAAGTCTAGGGCCCAATACATTTAAGGCTCTTGCCCCAGTATCATTGGAAGTTCTGGGCACGTAAAAAGAATTCTGATATCTGGTGTTGACGTTATTGGTACGCACTTGATTAACTGTTGGCAATGAGAAGAGCCATTCCGGTAATATTCCATTATTTATTTTAAAAACTAAAAGACAGATATTATATATGAACTTCATGTCCATCCTCAGCCAACCCAATCTCTCAAAGAGGGGGGTCACGTGATCATATTTATGCACCCCCCCCTATGGCAACTCTTGCAGCAAAATTCTGGAGCCTTTTCTCTCGTAACATCTGGGTCTTATTCGTGGAACCCCAAACACTCAGACAGTAGTTGAGAATACTTAAAATCAATGTTTGTACTACAATTACCCTACAATCAGGCTCGAATCTTTCATAGACTCTGTTCCTGTAAATAAGGGTCCCGTTCACTTTTTTATGTAGTTCATCGATATTACTTCATATCAAGAAGTTCCATAGAAAATGCATATTTTGGAAACTCTGAAAAGATTATTCTTCCTTCATACTAGCTAAGTATATCTACAAGCTCTACATTTTCAAGTAGAACCGTCAAACAAAAAAAAATAATGAATATTAAATTATCACAATTTACTAGGTATTAAAATGTTTGTTAAAAAAATTCAATCAAAGAACACAAGTCTGAATGATCGCAATGGTTATTATCTGCTGCATGTATCTACACGAAAATCAGCGTGATTATGAATATTACGGATATGAATCCACCATACTCGCTGTCATTTAATCCGACATATTTCACTGGTTTGGATATAATAAACAACCACTTTTGTGGCTTAAGAGCAAAAAACTGGCTTAGAGGAAAAAAACTGGCTTAGAGGAAAAAAATGTCCGAATATTGCTATCATATTTTCTATGTATTACTAACAATGAGCAACTGACATTTCAGCAAAAATGAAATCAGACTAAAGGATAGTGGTAAAATCTCCTCAAAATCCATGATAATGATTGCAGTAGCCTTGTCATAACCATGTGTCATTAGGAGAAAATTCGTGTTCACTTCAACTGCAACCTGCCAGCTTATCATTTAATTTAGTGA
>JAXCGZ010013320.1:52500-62500 GCA_037179515.1 Halocaridina rubra | reverse complement strand
ATATCTAGGTCCTCAGTACTTCGAATATTCTTTAAGACTGTACTTTTCCTATTATGTATCACTTCCTCATATCTGCCTTGTTCTTAGCCTTTTGCTTTTTTTCGTCTTAATGTTTTCTTCGTGCCCGGGCCTTTATTGATGAGAGTAATTTTTTTGCCTTTCCTTAAAGGGAATATTTTGCTTGCATGAGTACACCTCTAGATTGGTGGTTCCAATGTCATAGCCACAGAGCTATTGCCTCCGGTATGTTCAGCTTCTTATCAGTAAAAAAAAATATATATATTCTCAAAGCATCGCCGATTCTACAAAAAGCCCTGTTTCACTTCCCCGGCTATTATATAATCATAGAGGCATTGTTAAGGTGTTCAAAAGAATGATAACAAGAACTTTAGCTTTCATTTATATTCTCTATATTATTAAAATGCCCAATTCCCATCCTATCCCATCCTTAAAAGGTAATAAAAATATGGCGTTTATAACTTTTCCTGGATTTCCAAACTTTTCACATATGCCTCTAGAGTGACTACTTGGTATGTTATCCTTAACAAGGATATTCAGACATGTACTTTTACAACGAAATATGGAAGGTTCCTGAGGCGGTCCAGTCAAATTAAATATTTTGAGCTATATTTACTACTTAATCAATGCATAGTGGTAAATATCCGCTCCTGTTAAATGAGAAAATGTTAAGAGCCTTAAGACTCTCTTGTGGGGCAAAACTTTAGCTGTTTCAATAATGATGACGAAGATACATCATCTTACATATCACAAGAAGCGAAACAAATAAAACCTGATATTTCTTAGCAAAGATTACAGTTGGATTTCAGAGGATTAGTAATTAGGGATTTTGGTCTCTAAAATACTTAAAAAACTAATTTCTTTTGATTGCATTTCTGATCCAAATGTGATTTTTTTTTTTCAGAAAGACTCTCAACCTCTCTCTCCCTTCTTTTTTTTAATGGTCTCTTGATCCCTGGATTTAATTAAATCCCCGAAAGAATTCGACGGAAAACTGGGGTTCTAATCACAAAAGATATAAAGAAAGAAATGTAGGGGGAAAAATATGGGAAATGAATAAGAAAAGTGAACATATACAAAAAGGGAACTATAATTTTCCAAAAAGAATGATAATAATCATAAATAGGGAAGGAAAAAAATAGAAAAAAAATAAAGAGCAAGCGTTAAAAGGCATTTAGAAAGTTAAATTTATACTGACATGGTATTAATTAGTTATTATTATTATTATTATTATTATTATTATTATTATTATTATTATTATTATTATTATTATTATTATTATTATTATTATGAAAGATACTGTTAATCGTAATATCTTAAATGAAACATAAATTATCCATAAATGTAGAATAATTATTTCATTCAAATATGTTATATATATATATATATATATATATATATATATATATATATATATATATATATATATATATATATATATATATATATATATATATATATATATTATATATATTATATATATATATATATATATTATAGACACTCCTCAACTTACGAACATCCGATATATGAAATATCTGGAGATACGAACGTGAGAAAAGTGCAGTGTCTATGCAGTCTACTATTATTATGCAGCAAGCTATGGATGGTTTCAACGTTTTAAGAAACATGCAAACTTGCATCGTGTGTCTTTAGTATAAGAAAACAAATGCATTATGTTCTAACACAACTTTATTATGTTACCTACATAATGTAGGAATGTTCGTCTATATATATATATATATATATATATATATATATATATATATATATATATATATATATATATATATATATATATATATATATATATATATATATAGAGAGAGAGAGAGAGAGAGAGAGAGAGAGAGAGAGAGAGAGAGAGAGAGAGAGAGAGAGAGAGAGAGAGAGAGAGAGAGAGAGAGAGAGAGAGAGAGAGAGAGAGAGAGAGAGAGAGAGAACTACTAGTGTTGAAAATGATATGGGGTGTGTTAAGTTCTTGAAATTATCAAATTCAGGAATTTGATAAAGCTGCACTTGTCAGTAAATGAATATTAAAGTGTTTTTACTGTATAGAGTTGTTTATCTGGGTAGAATCCTATGCAGTCTTTTGGAAAAGTATTTTTGAAAAGTAAGAGATTAATGTATCTCATGTTGGATAGATTCTCTCTCTCTCTCTCTCTCTCTCTCTCTCTCTCTCTCTCCCTCTCTCCTCTCTCTCTCTCTCTCTCTCTCCTCTCTCCTCTCTCTCTCTCTCTCTCTCTCTCTCTCTCTGCCGTGAACATGGCCATAAAACAAGATTATGTCCCTTAAATATATAGCAATCACATTGTAATACAGGCTTATTGAAACATTTCATAAATATACAACACATCAATGCACAATCACTTTTGGGTAATTTCGACAACATTGAACTAATGATCAGAGAAAATAACGTAGATATAATGTGTGTTTGTGAAACTTGGCTCCTATCTAATATGCAGTCTGGTTTTGTTGCTATACCTGAGTATTCTTTTTATCGATTTGATGGCGGTAGGGGTGGGGGTGTGGGGGTGTATGTAAGAAATCATCTAACGGTCTCCCTATTAAAGACCCCTGAAGTCGAGCGACCTCCTCATCTCGAAGACATTTGGTTGACTGTTCAGAGTAGGAAATTCCCTTCATTCATCCTGGGATGTGTATATAGACACCCTCATGCACTCAACGACACCTTTGATTACATCTCCGAGGTATTTCGGTCTGTCTGTTTGAGGAGCAAACCTCTCATTATTATAGGCGACTTCAATGATAATCTCCTTCTTCCTAATAATAAAATGGGGAAATTAATTCAATCCCTCCACTTAAATCAGCTTGTGAATAAAGCAACCCGTATCACCGCTAATTCCTCCAGCCTAATTGATCTTATAATTACCAATACACCTAGTTTTATAGTTCACCACGATGTCTTACCTTGTCCTGTAGGAGACCACGAGCTTCTAATAGCTACAGTTAATGTCAGGAAGGAAAAGAGACCGCCAATTGTTAAAACTTTCCGATCTCTTGAGAATTATTCTCAAAATTGTTTCTGTGACACTCTTCTTAATGAATACAACATTTTAAATTCAATACTAACTACAGATTGTGTAAATTATCAAGTTTCTACTTTTACTGATGTTTTTACGAGATGTTTAAATGAATGTGCCCCTCTTACAACCAAAGTCATGACACGCCCTCCTGCCCCGTGGATTGACTCTCAGTTAAAAGAGCAAATGAAAAGGAGAGATGACCTCCTAAGGCAATTTAAATCTGATAGACAAAACTCCGAGATGGAAAGAGCCTATAGAAGAGAAAGAAACCTTACTAAAACAATGTTGTCCGAAAAGAAGAAAAATCATTTCAGGGAAGAATTTTCCAAGTATAGGGGAAATATCAAAGGAACTTGGAATGTTATAAAAAGAATAATTCCTGCAAATAAGGAAATCTTAGAAAATTCTGACCTTCTCAGTGATAATGTGGAAAAGCGAGTGAATGATTTTAATAAGTATTTTGCTAAAATAGGTAAGTCCACATATGAAAAGTCCCAAGATAATAATGACTTGATTATTAATCAACCACATAATTGCCAGCCTCCAGCTGAAAGAAATATTATCAATAATTTTAGACCGCACCCAGTCGATTTAGTCACACTTATTCTTATCATAAAGAACCTCAAACCAACAAACTCTTGTGGTTCCGATGGGATACAACTTCGCTTCCTAATTGACTCATTGCCAGTTACAGTATTTTTCATTTTAGTCATTGTTAATACATCCATTGTTACAGGCATTTATCCTAACCTCTGGAAGCATCCTTATATCATCCCCGTTTTTAAGAGTGGAGATACTAATAATGTTGAAAATTATAGGCCAATCTCTCTTCTCAGCATTCTGTCTAAAATACTTGAGAAGGTAGTTGCCACCCAGTTAATAAATTTCCTTGAATCAAATTGTCTATTATGTGAAGAACAACACGGTTTTCGGCCTAAACTTTCGACCGAGACGGCCCTACTTAAAATTACTGATAAAATTTATAGTAATATTGAAAATAAGAAAATATCACTTTTATTATTGTTAGATTTGTCTAAAGCATTTGACAGTGTACACCATCAAATTCTAATGAGAAAACTTTCCAAAGTTCATGTTGACTCATTTTGGTTCGAAAATTATCTGAAAGATCGAATTCAATCAGTTCGAATGGGCTCGACTCTCTCTTCTTCTTTAGATATCAGTTTTGGCGTTCCTCAGGGTTCAATTTTGGGTCCTCTGCTTTTCCTAATATATGTTAATGATTTACCTCAATTTATAAGAGATTGCCTACTTGTTATGTATGCTGATGACACCCAGATTATGCTTACTGGTGACATTGATAGAATTCCTGAAATCTTAAAAAGGGCTGAAGATATATTAAACTGTGCCAAAAGTTATTTTAACAGTAATGGTCTTTTACTGAACGAAAATAAAACTAAATTCGTTATTTTTGGATCAAATCAATACCTGTCCCGCATTCCTGAGAACATCAGTATAAATTTCAACAATGTTTCACTCTTCCCATCTAATAAGGTTAAAAATCTAGGAGTTATTATGGACAGTACCATGACATTTAATTTTCATATCGATGAACTACATAAAAAAGTGAACGGGACCCTTATTTACTTGAACAGAGTCTATGAAAGATTCGAGCCTGATTGTAGGGTAATTGTAGTACAAACATTGATTTTAAGTATTCTCAACTACTGTCTGAGTGTTTGGGGTTCCACGACTAAGACCCAGATGTTACGAGTGAAAAGGCTCCAGAATTTTGCTGCAAGAGTTGCCATAGGGGAGGTGCATAAATATGATCACGTGACTCCCCTCTTTGAGAGATTGGGTTGGCTAAGGATGGACATGAAGTTCATATATAATATCTGTCTTTTAGTTTTTAAAATAAATCATGGAATATTACCGGAATGGCTCTTCTCATTGCCAACAGTTAATCAAGTGCGTATCAATAACGTCAACACCAGATATCAGAATTCTTTTTACGTGCCCAGAACTTCCACTGATATTGGGGCAAGAGCCTTAAATGTAATGGGCCCGAGACTTTGGAACTCTTTACCCGCAAACTTAAGAAGCTGCCAAACATTACCCTCATTTAAATCTCATCTTTTAAATCACCTACTTAATAAGTGATTTTAGTCTCATTACTATCCTCCCATTGGGTAGACGAAGTGTACTTATGCTTATTTTAATGTGTAAATATTTTGATTTTGTGCTTTGCAAATTTCATTTGTTTTATTTTGACATTTTACATTGTAATTTGTAATTAGATTAATTATCATGTAATAGCCATTTTTGATGGAATAAAGTTTTTGACTTTGACTTTGACTCTCTCTCTCTCTCTCTCTCTCTCTCTCTCTCTCTCTCTCTCCTCTCTCTCTCTCTCTTCTCTCTCTCTCTCTCTCTCTCTTTCTCTCTCTCTCTCTCTCTCTCTCTCTCTCTCTCTCTCTCTCTCTCTCTCTCTGAAGCATTATTTGTATGAACTCATGTAATGTCTGACGCCTCTTGGCGCAATAAATTAATAAAATAATAATAATAATCTCTCCTCTCTCTCTCTCTCTCTCTCTCTCTCTCTCTCTCTCTCTCTCTCTCTCTCTCTCTCTCCTCTCTCTCTCTCTCTCTCTCTCTCTCTCTCTCTCTCTCTCTCTCTCTCTCTCTCTCTCTCTCTCTCTTCTCTCTCTCTCTCTCTCTCTCTCTCTCGTTAAAAGATTACTGAAACTCAAAAAATGACAACAGTAGTTTCATTATCTGATGCTAGTTAATCTAACTGACAAAAATGTGTCACAATTAGTCCCCATTTGGGAATGATACAAACGAATTGAATCTGGGGAAAAGAGACTAACTGCCATTCCCATGGCATCTAGTGACAGACCAGCTCGAACGCTGGTCTGTCACCATCCTAGTCGAGCATATTACCGCTACGCTACGGCAGTCTCCCATGAGCTTACAAACTGACAAAAGAATAATCACAGTCATGGGAATTATCTCAATCTACAAAACATAAGAATGAGGACAAAATAATAAATTAATATCGTAGATGTTTAAATTCTAACTTCGCCGTAAACTAAGAATTACATATTTATTAAAAATGAAATTAAATTCATATCAGCAACTCAATGACCTCGTCTGGTTACAGTTGATAAACACGAGTCTAAAAGTTCAGAAATTTAAGTAGTAACATAAAGTTCATCACCATGAAGTTTAAGTCAGCTTACGGGAGAAACGTTTTTATAACACAGTATATCTGCTCTCATATAATTTAAAGGCTTCAACTAAACGTATAAAACCCATTTTCAGTCATCGTCACTGGAGGCCGAATATTCTGTGAGAGCACACATACCCAAACATTAAACTACACAGATTGCAGATTATTACCTTAGAGGAGGAAGTCTTTATAATCGTTTTCTTAATATACTACATAAATGCAATGCCCACTTTGTCTTTTTTATATCTTGAGGCAAGTTTCAATTTCTTAAATTCGTATGTAGAACTTTTTTTAGTCAAACAGTTAATTGATATCGCTGTATATAATATGTAAAATTATGATATGACCTTGTTTATATTTTACCATTGACATTTTCAGAACTTAATAAAACGCTTTAGAAGTCTAGCAACTTTTCATCCCTGTTATTTTCGCCGGTCGTAACTCCCCAGGAAAAGATAATACTTTCAGTTACCATTTATTTCCAGATAGATATTTGAGAAAACTCTTATGTTGCAATGTCAAAGTCTTAAATTTCGAATATTTGAAATGTTTAGCAAGCTTACCATCCACTTTGTGGGATTTAGCAATGTGAATAGAGTGTGTACAATAGGTTAACTGACAGATATACTAAAAATTATATATAAATATATATATATATATATATATATATATATATATATATATATATATATATATATATATATATATATATATATATATATATATATATATATATATATATATATATTATAAAAAAATTATATACCTCTTTCTAATGAACTAATGATTATGATGGATCTTACTTAATGGCTGAGGTACGTCATATATTTATTTTCATATTCTTAATGATATTCACACATATTTTAAGCTTGATTCTTGTGTGAGAAGATGATTTTTTTTATTATTATTATTCTAACCGAACAAATGAGTCATATTACAAAATGTTTGAGTAACGCAAAGCGTTGTATATTCACAGGCCGGATTTTATGTTGTCATGGAAATTTTATTACTGCTAAATTTATTTTTAATAATTTATTTTAATACATTACAGCAGCCAATCACCAGCAATACAAACTACAGCATCTGTAGCAACGACGTCAAAAGCAACACCCTAAAGCCAAATTTTTCTCGATTTCGATGCGAATGTATTTGTGAAAGACATAAATTGTAAACGGAACCGATGACTGATACATTATGGTTGATATTTTGCTGACATTGTAATTTATCAATGAGAGTCAGCTGTGTTTAAGCCATCCTCAGTCTTCACAAGAAAATATTGGACAGGTTTTGAGTCCTTAATTTTCTTTATTGAGACCAATAGAGATAGAGAGCAAATAGATAAATAGACGCTTTCATTATCAACAAGTATTATGAAGGATAACGAACAGATGTCATTTAGCCATAGGCAATAATCCATACCTTTTACATCGTCACCACACTGGAAAAATTTGTGTTACCATGGTAACGAGGAATTATCCTTGAATCGTCGACATATCGCTGCCTGTCTCCTCCTCTTTCTACCTACACATCTCTTTCATTCCACAGGCTTTTTGCTTTGAGAGTAATTATTGTGCAATATATATATATATATATATATATATATATATATATATATATATATATATATATATATATATATATATATATATATATATATATATATGTGTGTGTATGTATGTATGTATGTATGTGTGTGTGTGTGTGTGTATTAATTGTGTTCATGGGAAATGGTCCTAAGTTTGTAATTCCCCATATCTTAATCTCCCTCATTTTTTTACTCACTAACATTTACCAAATCAATGTCTGCATTTAGCATTCACTGTTTCCACACGTAGCGAATTCCAATTGTCAGTTATCTTTGCACTGAAGCATGTGCTTGCTTACAACTTGCAAACAAGTATTCTTTCGAAGCTTCAGACCACGACTTATAGGGCTAGAGCCATCTATATCAAAATATCGCTTCCTGGCCGCTCTGCCAAAACCTTGAAGGAATTAAAAAAACATTTATATATCCCCCTGTATATTCTAGCTTCAAGTGATAGTAAGTCTAACTCCCTGAGCCTATTCTCATAACTGAAACTGTTCATCTCTGTTACCAAACTTTGGTATCACATAAGTCACATAAATATTTCTGATATTGTCCTTGTTCACGTGCCTGAGGGATACCCATATTTTTTTTTTCTTCTAAGAAAGCATATACTGTCTTTGCTATGAAAATACGTTTACCTCTACATATCTTTTGATCTCTGTTTCTTACTGTTCCGCGACTAATATTGAGTATGCAAACGTGTGCCTTGTAATCTTGCCCATTCTCAATACTTTTCATTGTGAAGCATTGTAGCTCATTAGCCACGTGTGTGACCACTAATGCAGACTATCAAGGTTTTCCTAAAGTTATCTTCCATTATTCATGTATTTTCATTTCTTCACAATGAACAGTATTATTATTATTATTATTATTATTATTATTATTATTATTATTATTATTATTATTATTATTATTATTATTATTATTATTATTATTATTATTATTAATAGACACTGAAACGTAATTATTATATGTAATAATTTTCCATCGGTTGTGGAAGTAGTAGTGAGATCAATAATAAAAGGCAATCATTTATGCTTCAATTAAAATTCTGGAATTCGATATTTTGCAAGCACGCATTTAAATAAATCGTTATATATATATATATATATATATATATATATATATATATATATATATATATATATATATATATATATATATATATATATATATATATATATGCGTGTGTGTGTGTGTTTGTGTCTGCAAATGAGCATTTATTCACAAAGGTACGTGAATTTTATCATGCTAGTCCTCCTTTGATTAGGATTTGTAACTTTAACAAGAGATACCATCATGTTTCTGCGTTTGCTAGTCTATTTCTGAAGCTGTTTGCATCATCCCCTATAATTCGTCCTCATATTAGAAAGCATCGTTGCAGAGGTAACTCTGCCCAGGCCTGATGAGGGAAGTTTTAGTTTATTTATTTTTTGGCCAGTCGTGGTGTCACACTCATAAAAAAAATCATCTTGCAATATGTTTTTAATGTGATACACACAAATCCAGCATGGAGACCTTTTTCATGCAAATGAATTATATTAAAAAAAAAAAACGTCAATTTTATCACTCTGACCTGGAACGACGCTTACTTGTATGAAGACGAATAGCAGGGGATGATGCAAACAGATTAAGAGATACGATGTCAAACCCAGAGATATACTTGTGTCTCTTGCTAAAATACCAAATCCTATTCAAAGGAGAACTAGCATGATAAAATTCACGTGTTTTTCTTGAATAAATGTTAGTTGCATACAAAGTCTCCATGCTGGATGGGTTATTTTGGAAATTTGATGCTTTTCCTTTTATGTTTTTGTTTGTATAACTTTTAATTGCATTTTGCAAGATGAATTTTTTGCGAGATAACCTCTGCAACGATGCTTTCTAGTATGAAGACGCATTGCAAAGTATGATGCAAACAGATTAAGAGATACGTAAATAAGGGCGTGCCTACGTTATTGTGTACGTGCGTGCGTACATACATGCATGCAATATTACACACACAAACACAAGCACAATTAGGTAATTACACAAGCACACACACACACACACACGTGTGTGTGTGTGTGCTTATGCATATACATGCGCACGCACTCACATACACTTACGTATGTACGCACATATGCGTGCATGTATGTAAGTATGCATATATGT
>JAXCGZ010013320.1:25000-42500 GCA_037179515.1 Halocaridina rubra | reverse complement strand
CCACAGGGTTCAGTTTTAGGGCCACTTTTGTTCCTTGTATATGTAAATGACCTACCAGAGTCTGTAAATTCATTCAAGAATATGTTTGCGGATGATGCAAAGATTGTGAAGAAAGTAAAAAACGAGAACAATAGTAGAGAACTTCAGGAGGATCTAAATAATCTGCATGAGTGGTCAGAAAAGTCGCTAATGAAAGTCAGTACTTCAAAATGTAAGGTAATGAGAATGGGTACAAGTGCAAGAAGGCCCAAGCTTTACTACTCGGTGGCTGGAGTACAACTTCAAGAGACAGAAAATGAGAGAGATCTAGGAGTAAACATACTGGCAGATTTGTCTCCAGAAATACATATAAATGGCATAGTAAGGGCAGCATATGCATTCTTATCAAATGTAAGGGTAGCCTTCAGGCACATGGACAAGGAAATGTTCAGAAATATTTATGTAACCTATGTGAGGCCAAAACTCGAATATGCAGCCCCCTTTTGGAATCCGCACTTGAAAAAGCACATAGCTAAGCTTGAAAAAGTTCAAAGACATGCCACGAAACTGGTGCCAGAAATACGCAATCTCAGTTATGATGAGAGGCTGAGGGAATTAGACTTACCATCACTGGAAGCTAGAAGAGTGAGAGGGGATATGGTGACAGTCTTTAAATTCCTTCATGGTTATGATAGAGTGGATAGGGATCGATATTTCGATATGGCTGGCTCTAGAACTAGAGGTCATAGTTTGAAGCTTCGTAAGAAAACTTCTTCGCAGGATGTAAGGAAATACTTTTTCAGTGTAAGAGTAGTTGATAATTGGAATTCGCTAAGCGAGGAGGTAGTTAATGCTATCTCAATCCATAGTTAAAAGGACAGGTATGATAAGTATCACTAAGTCTAAAATGGAACCGATGAGGAGACGGGAAGATACGAGCTTTGGGCTCTTTCCCGTAAACACAATTAGGTAATCACACACACACACACACACACACACACACACACACACACACACACACACACACACACACACACACACACACATATATATATATATATATATATATATATATATATATATATATATATATATATATATATATATATATATATATATATATATATATATATATATATATATATATATATATATATATATATATATATATATATATATATATATATATATATATATATATGTATGTATGTATGGATGGATGGATTCATGCATGCATGCATATATATATATATATATATATATATATATATATATATATATATGTGTGTGTGTGTGTGGTGTGTGTGTGTGTGGTGTGTGTGTGTGTGTGTGTGTGTGTGTGTGTGTGTGTGTGTGTGTGTGTGTGTGTGTGTGTGTGTGTGTGTGTGTGTGTGTGTGTGTGCATACATATGCATAGTGCACGCACTCACTCACACACACACATACACACACACACACACACACACACACACACACACACACACACACACACACACACACACACACACACACACACTATATATATATATATCGATAGATAGATATAAAACAAGTGCTTGATAATTTCAGTGAATTGAAAATAACCCAGATGAACCACAACCACTCTTGAGTGCCAAGTACATCAGTGTTAATATATGCTGTATTAAAAAAAATAAAAAGAGAGAGTGCCTGTATGTATGTACCAGTGTGTGGTTATCGTGAGCTGTTAACTAGATGTGAGGAGGGCCACCAATTTAACCAATCAGGAAGTTAGGCAGTTGCCAGTTAGGAAGCGTCCTCAGTTTACACTTCATCATGTCCATATGCAGGACAGTCACCAGATCTAAAACATGTTTTCTCTAAATAACTGTTAAGTACTAACTAGGCTTATTGTGTGCTACACGTAATAGCGTATATATATATATATATATATATATATATATATATATATATATATATATATATATATATATATAATATATATATATATATATATATATATATATATATATATATAATATATATATATATATAATCTTCATATATATGGCTATTTTTCATTTATATTTTTTTTATTCATTCTTATATTTGTTTATTATTTCTTTATTTATATATTCATATATTTTCATCCACATCATTTGAATTATTTGAATTAATAATCTCAGTAGGCTTCTATGCTTGGTAGCAATCGTTTTTAGTGCAACCATTATAGACTGCATAATTAAAAGAGCCTTTTTTCTATTCTGATGTTAGTCTGTAATATATTATTCAATTTGGACCCAAAGAGTCTCCTGTTATACAATATGGTACATAACATTTTGATTGGGGCTTAATAAACAACGAATAATAATACAGAAGAATTTAATACATTGAAGTATTGCTTGAACAATAATGAAGCTCTCACGCTCCCAATATTTAGTACGGAAGTCTAGCTCGTCTCGCACAACCTGCAATCCTAAGAGGTATGACTGAAGCAGTGACTCGAAGAGATTAGTGTCGAACTCAAAATCCTCCAACACACCTTCCAGATATCTCACTAGCTTCTCTTTTGCATTCTAATCATCATCATGTTCTTGGATCTATAGCCTCCACTCAGTCTTTTAATATTGCACCTGGGCCAAAGGTCATATGGACAATGCCACAGTCCCTTTTTAAAACATCAGTAGCCCAAACTCTCACTTTAACCTAATTTGTTAGCACTCAACATTCAGATTATGAAGGCAACTGCAGTTTGCATAATCTCAACGTAGACATTTACCTTGATTCGGTCAAAACATGAATAGATTCTTTATCTCCAACTTTGAAAGCCATGGGGACAAGGAAGTCAGAAAATTACACCTGAAAACAATGAAGATCACACTACTCCACGGTATTCTCCTTAGTTCCCTAGAAATATATATATATATATATATATATATATATATATATATATATATATATATATATATATATATATATATATATATATATATATATATATATATGTGTGTGTGTGTGTGTGTGTGTGTGTGTGTGTGTATGATTACCTATTTGTGAATACCTAATTGTGTTTACGGGAAAGAGCCCAAAGCTCGTATCTTCCCGTCTCCTGATCGGTTCCATTTTATACTTAGTGATACTTATCATACCTGTCCTTAAAACTATGGATTGAGATAGCATTAACTACCTCCTCGCTTAGCGAATTCCAGTTATCAACTACTCTTACACTGAAAAAGTATTTCCTTACATCCTGCGATGAAGTTTTCTTACGAAGCTTCAAACTATGACCTCTAGTTCTAGAGCCAGCCATATCAAAATATCGATCCCTATCCACTCTATCATAACCATGAAGGAATTTAAAGACTGTCACCATATCCCCCCTCACTCTTCTAGCTTCGAGTGATGGTAAGTCTAATTCCCTCAGCCTCTCATCATAACTGAGATTGCGTATTTCTGGCACCAGTTTCGTGGCATGTCTTTGAACTTTTTCAAGCTTAGCTATGTCTTTTTTCAAGTGCGGATTCCAAAAGGGGGCTGCATATTCGAGTTTTGGCCTCACATAGGTTACATAAATATTTCTGACCATTTCCTTGTCCATGTGCCTGAAGGCTACCTTTACATTTGATAAGAATGCATATGCTGCCCTTACTATGCCATTTATATGTATTTCTGGAGACAAATCTGCCAGTATGTTTACTCCTAGATCTCTCTCATTTTCTGTCTCTTGAAGTTGTACTCCAGCCACCGAGTAGTCAAGCTTGGGCCTTCTTGCACTTGTACCCATTCTCATTACCTTACATTTTGAAGTATTGAATTTCATTAGCCACTTTTCTGACCACTCATGCAGATTATTTAGATCCTCCTGAAGTTCTCTACCATTGTTCTCGTTTTTTACTTTCTTCACAATCTTTGCATCATCTGCAAACATATTCATGAATGAATTTACAGACTCTGGTAGGTCATTTACATATACAAGGAACAAAAGTGGCCCTAAAACTGAACCCTGTGGAACTCCACTACTAACTCTTCTCCATTCAGACACTGAGTGTCTTACTCTAACCCTCTGTTCCCTTCCTTCTAAGTAAGTTTTTATCCATTCCAAAACATTTCCACCTATTCTAGCCATTGATTGCAGCTTCCTAATAAGTCTCCCATGTGGAACAGTGTCAAACGCTTTCTGGAAGTCTAGGAATATGCAATCTGCCCAGCCCTCTCTTTCCTGTAAAATTTGGCTTACCTCATCATAAAATTCTAATAAGTTTGTTACTGTTGATCTACCTTCTCTGAAGCCATGTTGCCTCACTGACAAAAAGTTGAAGGATTCCAAGTGAAGAGAGATATGTTTCCTTAGTAGTTTCTCCATAACTTTGCAAACTATGCTGGTCAAGGAAACTGGTCTATAGTTCAGAGCCGTATCCCTCCTGCCCTTTTTGAAGATAGGTATCACATTTGCTTGTTTCCAGCATCTTGGAATCTCCCCCGACTCCAGTGACTCCTTAAATATGATACTTAGTGCCACTGATATTGTGTTTGCGCATTTTTAAGCACATGAGGGGATATGTCATCGGGACCTGTGTGTGTGTGTGATTACCTAATTGTGATTACCTAATTTTGTTTACGGGAAAGAGCCCAAAGCTCGTATCTTCCCGTCTCCTGATCGGTTCCATTTTTAGACTTAGTGATACTTATCGTACCTGTCCTTAAAACTATGGATTGAGATAGCATTAACTACCTCCTCGCTTAGCGAATTCCAATTATCAACTACTCTTACACTGAAAAAGTATTTCCTTACATCCTGCAAACAAGTTTTCTTACGAAGCTTCAAACTATGACCTCTAGTTCTAGAGCCAGCCATATCGAAATATCGATCCCTATCCACTCTATCATAACCATGAAGGAATTTAAAGACTGTCACCATATCCCCCCTTACTCTTCTAGCTTCGAGTGATGGCAAGTCTAATTCCCTCAGCCTCTCATCATAACCGAGATTGCGTATTTCTGGCACCAGTTTCGTGGCATGTCTTTGAACTTTTTCAAGCTTAGCTATGTGCTTTTTCAAGTGCGGATTCCAAAAGGGGGCTGCATATTCGAGTTTTGGCCTCACATAGGTTACATAAATATTTCTGAACATTTCCTTGTCCATGTGCCTGAAGGCTACCCTTACATTTGATAAGAATGCATATGCTGCCCTTACTACGCCATTTATATGTATTTCTGGAGACAAATCTGCCAGTATGTTTACTCCTAGATCTCTCTCATTTTCTGTCTCTTGAAGTTGTACTCCAGCCACCGAGTAGTCAAGCTTGGGCCTTCTTGCACTTGTACCCATTCTCATTACCTTACATTTTGAGGTAATGAATTTCATTAGCCACTTTTCTGACCACTCATGCAGATTATTTAGATCCTCCTGAAGTTCTCTACCATTGTTCTCATTTTTTACTTTCTTCACAATCTTTGCATCATCTGCAAACATATTCATGAATGAATTTACAGACTCTGGTAGGTCATTTACATATACAAGGAACAAAAGTGGCCCTAAAACTGAACCCTGTGGAACTCCACTACTAACTCTTCTCCATTCAGACACTGAGAGTCTTACTCTAACCCTCTGTTCCCTTCCTTCTAAGTAAGTTTTTATCCATTCCAAGACATTTCCACCTATTCTAGCCATTGATTGCAGCTTCCTAATAAGTCTCCCATGTGGAACAGTGTCAAACGCTTTCTGGAAGTCTAGGAATATGCAATCTGTGTGTGTGTGTGTGTGTGTGTGTGTGTGTGTGTGTGTGTGTGTGTGTGTGTGTGTGTGTGTGTGTGTGTGTGTGTGTGTGTGTGTGTGTGTGTGTGTGTACTTCAATGTATATATGCAAGTATACATGCTTGTCTAAATATCACAAAAAAACTAGCAAGTAATACACAGGTGAACAGAGGTTCTCTACAAAGGAAAAAGGAAACGGCGGAGTGCTGAGATCTTTCAGACTGTATTTTAGTCCATCTACAGGGCAACTGAAGATAGACTGATATAAATTCTGAAAGATCACAGCACTCCGTCATTTCCTTATTACATCGTAGCGAACCTAACTTCTTTTATACATGTATGTATGTATGTATATATGTATGTATGTATGTATGTATGTATGTAAGTATGTACGCATGTATGTATGGATGGATGGATGGATGGATGTATTTATATATTTATGTATTTATATATATATATATATATATATATATATATATATATATATATATATATATATATATATATATATATATATATATATATATATATATATATATATATATATATATATATATACACGCACACACACATACACACACACACACACACACACACACACAGTGTGGAAAGAGTGACCACTGTGTGTTGTTGATGGAGTATATCATTGAAGACATTCTTCCTGAGAGTAGAGGCACTGAGGACATGAGGAGGAACTATCCGAAAGGAGATTACATCAAAATGAATGAGCTTTTTGCAGTTATTGACTGGTGAACCTTATTTTACAACAAATCTGTACAAGAAATGTATGACATCTTTTGTGAGAAATATGGGAAGATAGTAGATTGCTGCATACCTGTCACCAAAGTAGGTGTAATTCATGCCAGAGAGAAATGGTTCGATAATGGGTGTAAAAGAGCTAAGGAGTGGAGAGACAAATGCTGGAAAAGGTATAGGAGGAGAAAAAACATAAATGCCTGGCAAACCTACAAAAGAGCAAGAAATGACTACCTAAGTAAAAGGAGAGAGGCAGAGAGAGATTATGAGAGGGACATCACCAGGAAGGCTAAAGAAAATCCCAAGCTTTTCCACAGCTTTATCAGAGGAAAACTGAAGGTAAAAGAACAGGTTTTAAGGCTAAAGAGAGCGGATGGAATCATCACTGAGACGGACGAAGAGATCTGCAAAGAATTGAACAAGGAGTTTCAGTCAGTATTTACAGTAGAAAATACCCCACCCCCTCAGATTGCAGTGATAGAAGCTCAAGGGCCGGTATTAGAGAACATCAACCTTACAGCCACAGAGGTATGCAAAGCGCTGATGGATTTAGATGTTCATAAAGCTACAGGTCCTGATGACATATCCCCTCATGTGCTTAAAAAATGCGCAAACACAATATCAGT
Organism: Halocaridina rubra; assembly: GCA_037179515.1. Classification (NCBI taxonomy): domain Eukaryota; kingdom Metazoa; phylum Arthropoda; class Malacostraca; order Decapoda; family Atyidae; genus Halocaridina; species Halocaridina rubra. The sequence continues at coordinate 35,426 of JAXCGZ010013320.1, read as the reverse complement.
GGCACTAAGTATCATATTTAAGGAGTCACTGGAGTCGGGGGAGATTCCAAGATGCTGGAAACAAGCAAATGTGATACCTATCTTCAAAAAGGGAAGGAGGGATACTGCTCTGAACTATAGACCAGTTTCCTTGACCAGCATAGTTTGCAAAGTTATGGAGAAACTACTAAGGAAACATATCTCTCTTCACTTGGAATCCTTCAACTTTTTGTCAGTGAGGCAACATGGCTTCAGAGAAGGAAGATCAACAGTAACAAACTTATTAGAATTTTATGATGAGGTAAGCCAAATCTTACAGGAAAGAGAGGGCTGGGCAGATTGCATATTCCTAGACTTCCAGAAAGCGTTTGACACTGTTCCACATGGGAGACTTATTAGGAAGCTGCAATCAATGGCTAGAATAGGTGGAAATGTCTTGGAATGGATAAAAACTTACTTAGAAGGAAGGGAACAGAGGGTTAGAGTAAGACACTCAGTGTCTGAATGGAGAAGAGTTAGTAGGGGAGTTCCACAGGGTTCAGTTTTAGGGCCACTTTTGTTCCTTGTATATGTAAATGACCTACCAGAGTCTGTAAATTCATTCATGAATATGTTTGCAGATGATGCAAAGATTGTGAAGAAAGTAAAAAACGAGAACAATGGTAGAGAACTTCAGGAGGATCTAAATAATCTGCATGGGTGGTCAGAAAAGTGGCTAATGAAATTCAATACCTCAAAATGTAAGGTAATGAGAATGGGTACAAGAGCAAGAAGGCCCAAGCTTGACTACTCGGTGGCTGGAGTACAACTTCAAGAGACAGAAAATGAGAGAGATCTAGGAGTAAACATACTGGCAGATTTGTCTCCAGAAATACATATAAATGGCGTAGTAAGGGCAGCATATGCATTCTTATCAAATGTAAGGGTAGCCTTCAGGCACATGGACAAGGAAATGTTCAGAAATATTTATGTAACCTATGTGAGGCCAAAACTCGAATATGCAGCCCCCTTTTGGAATCCGCACTTGAAAAAGCACATAGCTAAGCTTGAAAAAGTTCAAAGACATGCCACGAAACTGGTGCCAGAAATACGCAATCTCGGTTATGATGAGAGGCTGAGGGAATTAGACTTGCCATCACTCGAAGCTAGAAGAGTAAGGGGGGATATGGTGACAGTCTTTAAATTCCTTCATGGTTATGATAGAGTGGATAGGGATCGATATTTCGATATGGCTGGCTCTAGAACTAGAGGTCATAGTTTGAAGCTTCGTAAGAAAACTTGTTTGCAGGATGTAAGGAAATACTTTTTCAGTGTAAGAGTAGTTGATAATTGGAATTCGCTAAGCGAGGAGGTAGTTAATGCTATCTCAATCCATAGTTTTAAGGACAGGTACGATAAGTATCACTAAGTCTAAAATGGAACCGATCAGGAGACGGGAAGATACGAGCTTTGGGCTCTTTCCCGTAAACACAATTAGGTAATCACAATTAGGTAATCACACACACACACACACACACACACACACACACACACACACACACACACACACACATATATATATATATATATATATATATATATATATATATATATATATATATATATATATATATATATATATATTTTGACACTTCGCTAGAGGAAAATACGAAAGGATGTACAATATTTATAGTACCCTAGATCCACACCATTTAATCGATTTCACCACACTTAGGAGTGACGTAGGTTTTCCTTCGTTCCTATCCCTATACACACGTCTATAACTTAGGGATATTGGGAGCTGATGGCTGCCATAGTAACCGTAATATGAAGCAATAAAAAGGGTTGCGAATCAAGTGTCGACTGCGCTGATTTGATCTGGGCTACTGGGCAGTGTTTATTACACTAATCTTACTGAGTTGCAGAGATGGATTTAAGTATCGATATAGCTGTGAAATCTACTTTATATATCTCTGATATCAAAGGAAAGGAGGAGTATTTGTACGGGGAAGTGTTACTTATCCTGGAGTTACGAAGGAGGTGGTAATGGAGTTCCACTTGAGACAGCAAATTGACCTCCCATCTAGTATCAATATAGCATAATTCATGACCACCAAGAGACACTTGGAGCACCGTAGCACAAAACAGCAACATAGAATATATATATATATATATATATATATATATATATATATATATATATATATATATATATATATATATATATATATATATATATATATATATATATATATATGTCTCCGTGGCAAATGGTAGTGTCCGCGACTCTGTTTCGGCAGGTTGAGGGTTCCCGCCCCGTCATGGACTGAGGTTAGTAAGGGCATACACTCAGGGTAACGATTACATTTGCCAAAACAAGTCCTTCGCAAGAAGGCAACCGTCCTAGCCCTTAGTAGAAAAGGGAGTTCGTGACGTAAAACCGAATCATCAATCATATATATATATATATATATATATATATATATATATATATATATATATATATATATATATATATATATATATATATATATATATATATATATATATATATATATATATATCTATCTATCTATCTATCTATCTGTATATATATATATATATATATATATATATATATATATATATATATATATATATATATATATATATATATATATATATATATATATATATATATATATATATATATATATATATATATATATATATATATATATATATATATATATATATATATATATATATATATATATATATATATATATATATATATATATATATATATATATATATATATATATATATATATATATATATATATATATATATATTGTTGAATATGACCGCTGTTTTTGCATTTGCAATCTTCTTGTAAAACTTTTCCAAAGTTCTTACAATAACTTTTTCATTATTCTTGAGACTATGTAATAAGACGAAAAATTTAATATAATTCATAACATTTCGTACAGCTTCGTATTATCAAATGATTATCTAGTTGGTAGTGGATGGAGGTTATATATAATATCTAATATCCACCTTTAGTTTATATTCACCAGAAAGATTCAGTATCTCTGCGAAGAGTCCAGAGTTGCTGGAGGAAGGACCCCAAGCATTCCTATCTCTGGCCTCTGCTCTTTACTTTTAGAGTTGGCAGAGTAATGCAATTTGGCGTTTGCACATTCATAGAAGGATCTAACAGCGGTCATATTCAACAAAATATGTATACAAGAAAATATACTGCCAAAATACACACACACACACACACACACACACACACACACACACACACACACACACACACACACACACACATGTATATATATATATATATATATATATATATATATATATATATATATATATATATATATATATATATATATATATATATATATATATATATATATATATATATATTCGCATGTATGTGAGTGTGTCGTAAAAGGAAAGATGAAAACTATTTATTTCTCAACTATTTTTTTTTTTTATACATATGAAGTCAAAGAAATCCATTCAGAGAGTTATGCTCGATTGGCGTTTCTTCCTCTTGAGGGAATCCTGATGGACAGACATGGAAAGCCTTTCTTAAGCCAAACCTGTAGATGTGTGTGATAAATGCTAAATGGATAAAGAAAATAGTAGGATTGTAGAAACAAGAGAAATATATACATATATGAAAAAACTCGAGAAGAGACATAAAAGGTCTTCTTGCTCAGTAGTTCAAATATTCAGAACAAGTCCTTGTCAGTCTTTGAATTCTTGTGCGTTCCCAGTTACAGTGATTGCGTTGTCATTTATTAATATTAAAGGCCTATGAACACCAGTTAGCACTTTGGTCATTGCTTAGAATCAAATGAAAGCAAAATGTATTGTCAAAGACTGATGCAATGTCACAAAAGGAAGGAACTATGTAACTTAGTTCACACGTATCTCTAAGTTCACTTTCAAATTCTCACTGATGTTACTCGTCCTTTCCTCAAATAAATGACTATTTATACTTTAAAAGTGTCAATGTTACGGGAATATAACCTCATGTCGCGAGAAGGCACTTTTCTCAAATTCAGTCCTAAATAAGACCATTCATTTCCACTTCAAAAAATATAAATAAAAAATAAGAAAAAAAAAGTCCTCAAAGATCTTCATATAAAAGGTCTTATTGGTCGTTCTCACCAGTGAATACTGTGTTTACATTTAATTCACATCCGATGAAGGAGATTAACTCCCCCGCCCGTTTGTATTTAAATAATTAGGAATATAATTAATTATATATTATTCGAGGCGTTGTTAGGAGAGGATGTGACACTGATATTTAGATCATTGGGATCTAATATAGAGCTCTTTTTTTTTATATAACATTGTGCATTTAGATGAGTTAAATTTAAATCTTATGTTCATGTCTTTATAATCACTGTATGGCCTATTTGGATATAGATGATACTGAACAGATAGAAATATCTAAAATTCTTTTTGCAAAAGAATTACGAACGAAAGTTAGGATAAAATACGAGAGATGTGAGAGAGCGACATGAGAGAGAAATGATGGAAATTGAAGTTTTGAGTAAAACGATGCCAAAGAGAGGCAAACACAGAGGTCAAGAATCATTAGAGTCGCTCAGATCAATATAAAGAGCGCATAAGAGTAATTGTGCTTGACGAAACGAAATAAACGTAAATAAACGGGTCATTAGCAAAATAATTTTGATAATGGAACTTCAAGATGGACATATAAACTTGGAGGGATTTGAAGTTCTAATTATTTTGCTTTAGTAATGAATGAATCCTGCAATTAACCACAAAAAAAAGAGGTCGAGGCAAATAAATAGACAATTACATACTTACCATTTTCTACCCTAAGATTTAATGTTCTAATTATTGCCTTTCATTGAATAAATTTGAAATAAATTAGTTCTACCTAATTGATTAGAGTAAAATGAATTAAAGAATTAATTATATTTTTATCTAATTTCTTTCTCAAATACTTATATTTGTTAAATATTTTAAATTTGTATGTTAAATAAACCTATGTTGTTTATGAGGAAGGTTCAGTCCCCGAAAGCTCCAAGCATTTTAATCGATCTTTAGCTAGTTCCCTTATAGTATTCCTAATATAAAGAACTACCTTCAGTGAACTGCAATTGCAATACGGAGGATTTTTTTTTATGATAATAATAATAATAATAATAATAATAATAATAATAATAATAATAATAATAATAATAATAATAATAATAATAATAATGATAGTAGTCTCCGTGGCAAAATGGTAGCGTCCGCGACTCTGAGGCGGCAGGTCGAGGGTTCGCGCCCCGTCACGGACTGAGGTTAGCAAGGGCATACACTCAGGGTAACGATTACATCTGCCAAAACAAGTCCTTCGTAAGAAGGCAACCGTCCTAGCCCTTAGTAGAAAAGGGAGTTCGTGACGTAAAACCGAAACCAAACCAATAATAATAATAATAATAATAATAATAATAATAATAATAATAATAATAATAATAATGATAATAATAATAATAATAATAATAATAATAATAATAATAATAATAATAATAATAATAATAATAATAAGAATAAGAATAAGAATAATAATAAATCATAAATATAACTTATACAAAGAAAAAATACAAAAAGATCATGTCACTGGCTTTCAAGTAAGGGTATAGGTTGAGGCCTGCATTAGGTGTTGAGCAATATTGATACCTTGATCTAAAGGAAGTTCTTATGCATATCGCAAGTTATGTTTTTATTTAGTGTGACACCGGAATGGGCAGAGATAATTGCCAGGGCACCAAATTAAAATATTGAGAAGAAAAAGCAGCAGCTTGAAAAGAAGTGATCAATAAGAGACTGATAATCGGTAAGAAAAAGACAGGTGGAAAAGATAGTCAAAGAAATTAAGACAGAATTATGCAGGATTAGGCCCATAGATGACAATAAATCATCTGTTTGAAGGAATAAAGGTCATAAGAGATTGGGAAGACAGGAGGAGGAAGAGAGTTCCAGAGTCCGGGAGCGGAATTGATGAAGCAGTCACTGCATCAACCTATCCACGAGCTATAAATCTCCACACAGTATCTGTGTGACGTAGCTGTTTGACGTGTGTAACATGGCCTCACCAGCTGGAGAGTGATACAACTCGTCAACTTATCAGAGCAGCAATGGAGGTACTACTGATAGAAAAGAGAAAGAGATGATACCTTTTGACGAAAAATAATTCGAGATTATAAGTAATAGAAGAGTTGTTAATGAGTTTGATTGCCTTAGAGTGAATCCTATTAATGAGAAGCATAAGAAGAAGCACCCCAGATGTGAGAGCAGTATTCTAAGCAGGAAGAATAATGCCTTTATACATTTTTAGTAATTGGGAAGAGGAAAAGAAATTACAAGAACGAAACAGATCTGCCAATTTCTTAGATGCGGTTAACAACAGACGAAAATCGTGAGTAGGGGACAGAGAAATATTGAAGCATCTGCTAAGGCGTGGAGAGAAGAGGAGAATGGGGACTGGAGAAGATAATTGATGAAGAGAAGGAACAAAAAGAGTGAAAGACCAGAAGCCATTGGAGCATCATAGGTAACTGGAAAGGAGCTGCATGTTTTGCCGTCAACAACTGCAAATTTAAAATGGTCAGAAAGAAAATGGAAAATCAGAGAACAGAGTCGTTGTAAAGCCATAAGCTGGAAGTTTTGCTAATAGAGCCTTGTGCCACACTCTCAAAATCATTGGACATATCAAAGGCGTCAATAAAGGATTTCCCATAATTCTTCAGAGAACATGACCATGCATGAGTGGGATAGAGCAGGAGGTCATCAGTGGATCTTACCTTGCAGAAGCCGTACTGGTGATCAGATTTTTAGAGAGTTAGATTCAAGCTGTTTCAACAAAGCAAGAATTAAGCAAATTTTCAAATACTATAATAAGAGCAAAGTCTAGGGCAATAGGTCAGTAGCTGGAACAAATAGAATGGTCACCTTTCCTAGGAACTGGCTGCAGTAGAGTGTTTCCAAGATGAAGGAAAGATGCAGGTGAAGAGAATGAGATGAAAAGACACAGAATCACATGAGCCAACTCATATGCAAATTCCTTTAGGAAACTTACAAGGATACTATCAGGTCCGGATACCTTGTTCGACTTTAGAGAGCTAAGGAGCCTACAGACCTTGCGTGAAGAAAGCATAGAGGAGGGCATTGAGTTAGAGAGGGGTAAAGTACGAGGAAGAGGTGTGCTGGAATTTCTTATGGAAGAGATGGTAGAAAAATGAGAGCCAAAAAGAGTGGCTTTGTCATTACGAATGAAAGGGGGATAGCTTGAGTTACAGTTGTTTTGGAGAGCTTTATTAGCTAAGGAATAGAAACACTCATCAGTGGAAGAAGAGCTCAGGCCATTAATATTCCTTCTATGAAAGGATACTTTAGACTTATGTATCTGAGCAGTGCAGAAATTCCTACCTGTAATATAAACAGAGAGAGTTAAATCAGAAAGAGAGGCTCAGTATTACCGGTATACCCGATCCTTGGCCTGAAAAGCCATGCAGTAGGCTTGTCAAAATAACAGGTGGGGAGTAGAAACAGTTTTGATTGAGATTGGGATGAACATCTTCCTTTCCAGATTAATAATTTCAGCAAATTTTTAGGCTACTTGACCAGATTTACTGGTCTGAAAGCAGTACACATTACATTTAAATATCAATAAGAAAGGTACGTAAATCTTCACGTTGCATATGATCTTAGTGCCAAAGATGGTACTGGGTATAAGGAATCGCTAATGAGGCAGTGCAAAGTGAAGAAATTGAGCTCAGAGAGTGGTTAGAGCCACCAAGAGGGGAAAGAAAAGAGTATGGTTAGATTGTAGGACTAGAAGTAAAGATAGATCAAGAATGTTATGTGTATGGTTATGGCAATAAAGAATACGTATAGGATATTTGATAATCTGTTCCAGATCTTGAGTCACAGGAAGAGCAAGGGCCTCACTTCCATCCACATCATTGTGAGAAGAAAGAAGCCACTCATTGCCTTTACATTGAAGTCTCCAATGTACATAGCTTCAGAATGTGGGTGAGAAGCTAACAAGAATTCATGGTAAGAGGATAGACATTCAAGGAAGGACACAAGACAATGGAGTTAGGAAAGCATTAGCAGAAGCAAAAAAATATAGTGGTAGTGGAGAGATAGACCCTTAGCCAGAGAACATCGAAGTCAAAATATTCAATGTTCATGAGCCTTGCAATAGGTGTGTTAGTGTTGCAGTATATGCACAAACCCCACCACTGTAACAAAAACGAGTATACTTGTTACAGTGAAAGATTTGAGGTGATTCAGGGGATGCACAGTTAGACAGTTGGGTTTCAGAGAGAAGGCAAAGCTTAGGGAGGGATGTTCCCAAGTGCTGTTCCACACATGAAAGATTAGAACTCGAACCCCGGATGTTAGAAAATTGTATAGTTAAAAGAGATAGTTCTATCAGGAAGTGGGCAGAATCATTGCTACCACCAGGCCACCTTCATACCTATAGGGGAGCCAATAAGGTCCACAGAGACTCTTAGTACCCCTCTATGCCAGGTACTGAGGGCCAAGAGATCTGAACCTTCCTTAATTTATAGTATATATACATATACATATACACATGCCTCATTCCCCCTTGTAAGGGGAGTGGCTGAGCCAAGAAATGCACATCCACCACGATCCACACATACCTCAATCACTCCTCTCAGCTCCTTAAGGATAAAGCGTTGCCACGTCTCCCACCCCTTCCACCCTGCTTGGGTCACCCACAAGGTAGGCGGGGAAGGATATTCTACAATGAGGACCGACAGCCGCAGCTGGTTTACCCCCAATGCTTCATCACATGGCAACTCCCCTCACACCCGTCCACCACAGTTCACTGAGCTAGCAGGCGCGAGAAATCCCTTTGGGCCGCGTTATATATGCACAATCTTCCTCCACTCATTCCTATATTATAGTAAAGATGAGAAAAACGAAAGCGAAGAGAAACAGATTGGGAGTGTTGTGACTTGGCAAATATAGAGGGATAGTAAGAGAAGTGTAACGAATATGCCAGAATATCCTGTGTAGATGTAGGCATAGGGACAGAAACGTGACTGAAGGAAGACATATCATCGAGTTGTCTTGGCCAGTCTTAATTATGCCCGGAATACCTTCAGTAGTAGTCTTGCATAAGGCGGTCGGTGCTAGGGGCCAATCTTTTGCTATATGCATATTATTATCATAGATCTGAACTCTGATAAGGCTACTGGGCCGGATTGCATCCCCCGTTGTTTATTAGGTACTTAATTGGCCCCCAAAAACTGTTTTATAATATCATTACAAATTTATCTGCGAGTATAATGATTTGCATATTTTGTCCAAATGAGTAATTATTACAACAAACTTTTCCCACTGAGTACGAAGAATCTTGAGCAGCTGCAGTGGTTATTGGTCTGTAGAGGTCTGTGGACTCAGAAGAGGTAGCGGATGTGTGTCAACAAACGGATATTGTACTACTCTTTGAAATGAGTGGTGGGAGTTTAACAATGAACTGCAGACCGGTACCCCTCACAAGTACTCTCAGCTAGTTCATATATATAACTGACGTCTCATTGGACAATCGAATGCCTAATAGTTCAGCGAAATCTATTAAAAATATGCCTGGATTTTAGGAAAAGGAATTCTAAACATGCCTCTTATCTAGATATCAGTGATAGGTAAGATGAGTATGCAAGAAAGGCATTTTGCACCATTGCTGATAAAACATAGTTATCTAAGAGATGTGACATTCTATTATGGTACTATGTATAAGTTTGGAAGGATCATATTTTCTCTCACAAGAGAGGGCAAAAAATGTAAGCATGAAGCATGTAAGGGGAGCTCATGTTTTCAATTCAGGTGTACGATCACTCATTTAGGTTATAAAAGTGCTTTTCGAGTACGTGATAAGAAATAAGTTAAGGAACACACATTCGCGTCATGCATATGTTACAAAAAAGGGGAATATTATGTTGCTTATTTCTTGAAATTGAACCTATAGAAGAATCGACAACCCCAGAGGAAGCAGAGACATAATACCAATATTTGAAACAAATTAATGAAAACACTGTACGAGAAAACGTTTAAGGAATTGTTAGAGGTATTCTTCTGTCAATACAATGCCAGAAATTAACCTAACCTAACCTAAACAAGGTTTTTTTTTTAATGTACTGGGAATCGTTATTTCGACTTGATTCAATTATCCTTTTATAAATTAGGTAATGCACAAGACAGTTTCTTTGCTTTTCAAATGATAAGTTTATAATAGTTCTATGGTGAGGTTGTTACTTTAAGCAAAATTTCAATGAGGATGAATCTCCCACAGAAAACATAATAATAATAATAATAATAATAATAATAATAATAATAATAATAATAATAATAATAATAATAATAATAATAATAATAATAATAATAATAATAATAATATTATTATTATTAT
>JAXCGZ010013320.1:0-20000 GCA_037179515.1 Halocaridina rubra | reverse complement strand
TTTAAACTCCAACGCTATAAACGGAGAGACTGCAATGCACGTGAGAGTGAAGAGCTATGCCTAAAGATTGCGTAATGGTTGTGGAATTAGGGAGTTAAATGAAGTAAATGGAAGGGAGTTGGAGCATAATGGCATAGTCTTGTTTGCATAATTACGGGCTCTCTCATGCCATCAGTATACGTATCATACTTGACACATTCAAGTCTACGGGTGGTTTTGTACACGTATCATTCTTTATTTAATAGAATCTTGTGTGGTTGGATCACATGAAGAATTGTCACTCCAGAGTTCGGCACGGCGGCAGTTCTTCAAGTTGGGTATCCAGGGGAGACCATTCTTCAGGTGGGGTATCCTGGGTTGACGATTTTTCAGGTGGGATATCCAGGGGTGACGATCCTTCAGGTGGGGTATCCTGGGGTGACGATTGTTCAGGTGGAGTATCTGAGGATGATGATATATACCCGAGAGACGAGACGACACCGCCAATTCTTGAGTGAACCACACTGCTGTTTAAACACCCAGATTTACCCAATTAGGGTTCGTAAATATCTAATTAACCAAAGCTATCCTAACCGAGGTTAGGTTAGGTTGGTTAGTTATATATGTAAGATGATTCTTCATGCGTTGCAGGTTGGGGTTACATCTCTTCAGAGGAAATTTCACAGGGTGACAATTCTTCACGTGGATATTCTGGGTTGGTTATGTACGTGTATCATACTTGACATATTAAAATCTTGGCATTTGTTCTTGTTTCATACGTGACATATATAAGTCTTTGAGTGATTTTGAGCAAGTATTGCACTAGACACAGCAAGTCTTAGATGGTTTCGTAGGCGTATAATAAATGGCACACTTAAGTTTTAAGTGATTTTGTATCTGTATCATACTTGACATATTTAAGTCCTTGATAGTGTTGTGCGTATATCATATTTGACTCATATTATGACTGACACATTTAAAAGTCTTGTGTGGTTGTGGAACTGCTCTCCTTGAACGCTCACGTATTAGAGGCGTATATAGGTTATCATAATGTGCTACTTATTGGAAGCAAAAGTTTCATGATTAAGAGTTTTAGCTTCTGAAATTTTATCACATTTACATAAGATGGCAATATTTATTACATATTCTGAAATCTGAATTAAAGAAATAAGTTTTTAATAAATATCATTTATATCAAACATAACAACAGTGAGTAATTGTTGCTCTCAACACATGATGACTTATTCTCACACAGAGTGTATTTTAATGCAGATTAAATATCCTCTCTCAGTATCAGTTTGGGCTTAAAATGAGGCTAAAACATCTCATGCATTTAACATGTTACTGCTATTTTTAAGTGGCAGGCCGGCATTTCAGTTCTTGTTTTTCCTTCAAAAGACATTTAAAATTTCTTTGTATTAAAAAAAAAGTATACTTATTATAAATTATCTGATATATATATATATATATATATATATATATATATATATATATATATATATATATATATATATATATATATATATATATATATATATATATATATATATATATATATATATATATATATATATATATATGTATATGTATATGTATATGTATATATATATATATTATATATATATATATATATATATATATATATATATATATATATATATATATATATATATAATATATATATATATATATATATATATATATATATATATATATATATATATATATATATATATATATATATATATATATATATATATATATATATATATATTTTATTTGAAATTTTGAAAGATATGAAGAGTTTGATTATATATTTTACGAAGTGTCAAAGGAATTTGATCATGAAAGAATGACGTAGAGGTTTTTATTATTATCCCACCGAGCGTCACCACTGACGTAGGGCTTTTCCTCCTACGTATATTTACTTATAATTATTAGTACCTGACGGGTACAAGGTAAGAATGGACACGCAGTGAATCCTTTGCTTATATTTATTCTAGAGTACAACACAACTTCGACGCCTCAATGCCCCCACCCTATGACTATCACAATCTATGATCTATTCGTGCCCCTGGCAAAGTTCTAACTAACTGTCTCTGCCCCGGGTGGCTCTTGAAATACCCCCAGGGGCAGGGCGTGGCTTAACATCCAATTCTCCAATGAAATCAGTGAGATCTCTAGTTCTGCCAATCAACGCCAGGTTCAAAGTGGAATCCCTCCTACTTCCGGGGAGGAGTTATCGGGCATCTCTCCAGGGCCTGTACCTGCGTACGAAACACAATGTTTGTGTTTCCTGTGGTTTAGGAAATGGCTAACTTCCTGGCCTTTCCTGCCCTTCTCGATGCCAGATCCTAAGTCTCACGGTTCCGGTCATATATCTCCTTGACACTTTCTACAAACATTGTAATAAAATATCTGTGCCCTCGACCAACCGTTACCCCTCAAGATCTGTTACAAGTTTCAGATTCTGGCTTCAGCATGACGGACTGGCTTCAGCATGACGGACTGGCTTCAGCATGACGGAAGTCATACGACATCCCTCCCAACCAAAACTGAAATATCTCTTATTTCAGTCGAAGCATGGGCTAATTTTCCGGGAGCTCTTGGACATATCCTAGCTAACATTAGTTTACAATAGAAATGGGGCCGAATTATTTAAGCTATTTTCTAAGAATTCCTATTTCTATGAATCCTAAACAAATTATACAAACATAACATATATAGAGTACTTTTACAGACAACTAGAGCATGCAGGGTCTATTTCCTTGTTGGAAATCTGTAATACAAACATTTTCTTATATTTAAACAACATAATTCCAGTGTGAAACTAATATTAAACATTAATTAAGATCAAAAAGTCAGTTTAAATCAAAACATTAATTCATCTACTTCTCTCGTTTCTTTAAAAGACAAAATTGAGTTAATTACAGTAGAATTATGACTCATTTAGAACATTAGCAAACAATTAAGTAGAGTATTAGCATGTATAAACATGTAAAAAGCAATAGACCATAACATCAACAGTAATTTCTATAAGAGACCTTACCTTCATAAATTCTATTCCTATCATTATTAGAGGCATTGATTTGTCTTAAAATTAAGCCTTAAAAACTACTCCTGAAACAAAACATGTTTTACTTTCATATTATATTACTATTCAGAGACCAATGGATAGGACGACTTTCAATTTCTCTGTCTAGGACGACTTTCGTTTTCTCTGTCTAGGACGACTTTTAATTTCTCTGTCCGGGACGACTTTCGTTTTCTCTGTCTAGGACGACTTTCGTTTTCTCTGTCCCTTGCTCATGAATTCTTGCTAGGTGCGATTCCACGGTTTCCCTCGGGGATTCTTTTGTTTTCACACCCCCGCCGTCCTTGCTGCAGGCCCAGGTTTGTTGCCATATCTCCGTTACTCGGTTAGGCAAAACAAAAAGGACAAGGACTGGGCCCATCCCGCTAATCCTTCCAGCCCGGCTTCCTCGTCCCGCCCTCGGCCGATCTTGACTAAGACCACCACGCAGGAGACCTGCAACGTCACAGCGATTCTCTTCCTGTACGGCCCTCACACGTACCTTCGAAGCAGATCTCGGGATGAAAATTTGAACCTATGTCACTACTACAGTTACAAGAAAGGTTCCCTATGACTTCAGGGTACCAACAATGGCCATACGTTGGTAATCGAGGCTATACTTTGCCTCCCCTGCAACTGCAAGTGATTGCAATCTCTATTCAATGGGCACTAGGGACTTGTCTGAACGGACAAAATCTAAAGACTTTTAGAACTTGCAGGTCGGGGCTGCCTAGGAATAGGGTGGTAATGGAAGGTATGTGTCTACACAACTAGATTATTATTCCAAGATACTTAGGGCTTAGCTGAGAAACTGCTCCATAGCATTACTCTACTATAAATGTCAAAAAGAACAATCATTAAATGCTGCGAAAAGCCACCAAAGAAACATTCTTATTAGCGGTGGCTACAGTAACATCAAGTATGAATTCAGATAAAAGATACAAATCATCAAGTTACTGCTGATTTCATTTCAAAAATAATAATTAGCAACAGGCCATTGAGAGATAGCAACAATATCAGTCAACATAATAACATTACTAATAATCATGATCTAAAAATAAGAATAATAAACAATAAAAATAAATATACTAAATCAGAAATGTCAATATATATACAATGGAGACTGGCATTCAGAAGTAAGAACAGAGTTCTATACTTATACTTCATAGCAATGCACATTCTAACACAGTCTCTTTTAATATTTAAATTCCTGCTGTCATAATCAATGTATATATATATAGCATAAGTGGCAACTTGCTGGCTCCACAATTTGTCAATGGGAGTTCTATCTATCCTCTAAACAGTTGCGACATGTGGCAAAAATATTTATGCAATAACAGCATGCAACAATCTATTGACTGCAATAAAATGTAGGCACAATTATCGCCTAGCTTTGCTGGAAAAAACACACAAAAAAAAATCAAAGACGGCTACATTCTTTTAGCATTGAACGGAGCCTCTGTCAGGCTCAGAGTCGAGTGAAGGGTAGGAAGAGAGAGAGAGAGAGAGAGAGAGAGAGAGAGAGAGAGAGAGAGAGAGAGAGAGAGAGAGAGAGAGAGAGAGAGAGAGAGAGAGACTGGGCGACCTTGAAATACGTTGCGGTTTCCACTCACAAGTCAGCTGAGATGGGCCTCTGTCTTTTACTTGTACTGAAAATAAAAAATCGTCGCAGAGTATCTCTAATAATAAAAATAAATAAACAAATGAACGTGAATAAACGTTAGCAATGACCATCGATAGAGTCTTACGTTTATTGTCAGCGGCTATTCTCATTCCCTCATTAACAAAAACAAAAGCAAAAAGAGCTTAGTGTACAACTGCAGAACTGTCGAAGCATAAATCCATTCCTCTCTGTTTAATCTTGATAAGGACTTTACTGTAACAGCATACACATCCTTGTCTATGATGACAATCTCTCTCTTTTCATGCTATAAATCAGAGGGTTAAGTCGAAGCACACACACTGATGAAATTAAAGCAAAAAAACTAAAATCATATGTGACAGTATCCCTACTACTATCAACAAAAGTACAAATATCTTTTTCTTAACAACTTCTTAAAAAGGACTTAAGTGTCATTAATTTTAACTGTAAAACTCAGCAAATAATCTCTAATAATCTCAATTATCTTTAATTAGCCCGATTGTAATCTAAAATTCATGAAAATGCTAGGGATTAACCATGGTTATCTCTAGATAATCTTTTCAGAATCCTTTAAGTAAGATTTTAAAGATTTCTTCAATACAAAAAGAACTATAACAAAAACGGGTATCTAAGAATATAAAAAGTCTATCTCTGTGTATGCAATAATAAAAACAAAAAGTATATTTCATTATCAACAGTAAGGAATACATTTTGCTTAAACTTCAAAATCTCGTACGGAGTTGTACATAAACAATTCAAACATAAAATATATATCTTCTTTTACTATCTCGAATTTGACTTATATCTGCTCTCTCAAATATGGGATACAGCTGTGTAACATTCTTGTTGTCATTTCGTGTCAGCTCTCACTCTTTCTTTATGACCAAGCCGAAATAATTTTGATAAAACATTATCATGGCTAAAACTCGCAAAGTTTTACTTTATCAATCTAACATATCTCTTCAGACAAATAATGTATATACTGCAGCTAGCAAAGAAAATAAAGAATCATTCATAGATTCACGTCCTTTATCACGTAACATCTATCTTGGAATCTCTCGGAAATCGAATAATAATCTCAATGGCGGAGTAGAGGACAAAACAAAAATAAAACAAACTCGGCATTTCAACCATATCTGGGCAGGTGGAGAATTACTTTCTCATCCATATCCGTCACTAGATATTGCAACAGCGCATCACCTCCCATAAATACACTCTGATATGGCATGCAGAAGGACCTGGCGGAGCAGGGGAACGATCCTCGCAGACTCCCCAATCATGCTTCCTAACGGTGCTTTCCGCGATTTCACCCCCTAGAGCAACCCCCCATTATACCCCCAGTCATTCATACTCACTCGCTGTCACATTCGCTACATCACTTTCAAGACAGTCATCCCCGTTCTGTAAAATTCCCTCTTTATTTTCAACATGTTGGTTTTCCTTTCCCGGTCTCTCTGAAGAAGAGTAAAGGTGAAATCTCGGCTGAGCCGTGCGGTCACAGACTTCCTCACCAGTCCTAGGTCCCATTCTAACGAACAAACAAACATTCTACTCCCTTGAAGCTACGTTTGGGTGACACTGAAAAACCTTCCCTATTCTAGGACAGCACAAATTACTCTAATTTACTCTTACTTTCACCTGCATAGCGTGAAATCAAAAAACTCATCTCTAACTAATATCACGAAATTTCTTATTCTTCAAAAAAAACATGCCACGCACGTATCGTAATATTAATTCCCCATCATCATAACACAAAAAGAACGATCTGTCGTTTATGTCTTTCTTTCGCTAAAACATTCCTCCCGCGGAGAAAAAAAACAAAAAAAAGAAAAAAAAACTTAAAAACAGGCGCAATCTTAACACTATTTCTTACGCTTTAAGAAATTTATATAAAAATGATTTTACACGTACATTAAAATATCAAGGATCAGTACAATTACTACAGATTTACAATAACGAGGTTGGGAGATCGAATGGTCACTTCCGCATTCCTTTCTCGAAAACCACACGTGTTCTAAGTAAAACCTTAAAAGCAGATTCAAGTATATTACTCACTGTAATTCTTACACTTAAGAAATTAATATACTGTAACAGTGATTTCACGTGCATTAAATTTTTTCAATTAAAAATCGATACATTCGCGTTCTTAAAATTCAATCTAAGCATTAATACAAATAAATGGAACGCACTTCCAACGCAAATTCTTTATATTACTCAAATTATAACAAAAACGGAGTTTATTACTGCTTATAGCTATTAGTACAAATTATCCATGTTAGTAATGGGTACAGAAATTCTACTTTTATCAACTTATTAAGCGCCACACCCCTTATAAGCGGGTTGGCTGAGTCAAAGCATAACTACAAGATAAAATGGCGGCATCCACCGACCTCAATTTCTTTTACTAATTGTCCCATTACTCACTGGATACAGATCACAAGTACTTAGCTATTTTAAGGAGGTGGTCCTGAAAAACTTCATGGCAGAAGGCAAGGAAGGAGCGGGTTTTCCTTCTTCTCTTCGAGTAAAATCGTCGAATCGCCGTCTTCTTGGTCGGATCCGGCAACTTATACCTCTTGTAATGGGCATTTTCACTCAATGCTCCGGTCACACTTCGGCTTACTAAGAAATATCTTAGAAATAGTTCCTTCAAAGTTTTATAATATTCTCTATTTGAGCACTCGTCACTTCTCATCCGCAGACCCAAGTATTTCAGGAAGTCGGTCGCGGGAATTATGGACGGACATTCACGGTCTTTTACATTTGCGCCGTCGAGGTATAAAAGGGAATTTTTGACTCGAGGCGTCTTTACAACCAGGGCACAGGGTGGGGGCATGTCCTGCTGCGTTCCCTGTGTCACCACGGGGTTCGGAGCGGCCGGCTGTTCGTCGATGTTTGAGGCGTCGGTTTCACTGTCGGCGTCGGCCAAGTTCCTTCTCGACGGAGCGGCGTCGGCGCGTGCTTGTAGGCGCCGCACTTGCTCCTCCAGTTCGAGAATTCTCCGGTGTTTGGCCTCGTCACTCATTTCTTGAATTGGGAGATGTTGGATTTCTGCTTTTGCCATTCTTATTTTCTCTGCACGGGTCTGCACTGGCATTCACCTGTCTCTTCGTATGTTTTTTTTTTTTTTTTTTTTTCTCTCGTGAAGATCCGTACCGCGCTGCCACCACTGACGTAGAGGTTTTTATTATTATCCCACCGAGCGTCACCACTGACGTAGGGCTTTTCCTCCTACGTATATTTACTTATAATTATTAGTACCTGACGGGTACAAGGTAAGAATGGACACGCAGTGAATCCTTTGCTTATATTTATTCTAGAGTACAACACAACTTCGACGCCTCAATGCCCCCACCCTATGACTATCACAATCTATGATCTATTCGTGCCCCTGGCAAAGTTCTAACTAACTGTCTCTGCCCCGGGTGGCTCTTGAAATACCCCCAGGGGCAGGGCGTGGCTTAACATCCAATTCTCCAATGAAATCAGTGAGATCTCTAGTTCTGCCAATCAACGCCAGGTTCAAAGTGGAATCCCTCCTACTTCCGGGGAGGAGTTATCGGGCATCTCTCCAGGGCCTGTACCTGCGTACGAAACACAATGTTTGTGTTTCCTGTGGTTTAGGAAATGGCTAACTTCCTGGCCTTTCCTGCCCTTCTCGATGCCAGATCCTAAGTCTCACGGTTCCGGTCATATATCTCCTTGACACTTTCTACAAACATTGTAATAAAATATCTGTGCCCTCGACCAACCGTTACCCCTCAAGATCTGTTACAAGTTTCAGATTCTGGCTTCAGCATGACGGACTGGCTTCAGCATGACGGACTGGCTTCAGCATGACGGAAGTCATACGACAAGAATATGTTCAAGTTTCTTGCAGACTGTATTAATAATATAAAAATTCATAATAACAAATGCTACTTATATATTTTTTCTTAATTTTCCTTTTGTCTATAATTCAGTACTTGGCTTTAAGTTCCAAAGTTGAATCCCTGTTAAGAACTAATAAACAATAACCTCAAGTGAAAGGCTACATTATGAAAAAAGAAAGAAAAAGCCCCAGATATCTTTTTTTTTTTATCTATGAAACCTGTTGTTGGTGATCTGGGGTCTTGAGGAAAAAAAAATTGTTGTCATTATGACACAGCTGGCTCTCAGCCTTCTTGTTTGGAGTGTCGCTGCTTGAGGTCTTGTGTGGAGAGTCATCTGTAGTAATGTATGATGAAAGATTTAACTAATGGGACATATGATATTGCAGCTCTCTTTCAGGGAATAATTTTCTTCTTTTTTGCACTCTATTATGTCAGTAAGTTTTTGAACACTGTTTTCAGTCTCAAGATATTGTTTGAGTCACTTAAAAGCTGATATTATAAACATTAGATTTGAAAAGAGTAGCAAGAAAAAAATTGGGATCGGGAATTACGTATAAATGACCCATACGACACAAGCACATACATCCACCCAACCTCCCACACGCACACACACAAACACACACACGTACACATACAGGAAAATTTCCTGCACCAACATATATTGGAACCAACGAGGGCCCAGGGGTGGGGATGAGCCATCGCTCCTCGACGTAGTATTTACAGAAAACGTGTTGGATATTGGCAAATTTGAACATGAGGCCTCAGTTAGAAAAAGTAATCACTATGTATTATTGATGGAATATATCACCGAAGATTATCTGCCTGAGTGTAGGGGAAGTGAGAAAGAAACGAGGAAGAACTATCCAAAAATAAACTATAACAAAATTAATTATATTTTTGTAGTGTTGAATGGATGACCTTATTTAATAACAAATCTATACAAGAGATGTACGATTTTTTTTTTTTGTGAGCAGTATGAGAAGATAATTACTTGTCGCATACCATCCACCAAAATAGAAGTTATCAATCCCAGAGAGAAATTGTTCAATAATGAGTGTAGAGGCAAACGCTGGAATAGGCAGAGGTTAAGAAAAAGTATAAATGCTTGGTAGACTCACCAACGACGAAGAAATGCCTACCCAAGCAAAGGAAAAGAGGCAGAGAGGGATTATGAGAGGAGTATTAACAGGAAGGCCTTTAAAAAAAAAACCAATCTTTTCCACAGCTTTGTAAGAGGAAAACTGAAGACCAAAGAACAAGTTTCAAAGTTAGAGAGCAGATGAAAACATCACTTGAGAGAGATGAAGAGATCTGCGAAGAATTGAACAGGGCGTTTCAGTCAGTATTTACAGTAGAAATTACTCCACCCCCTCATATTGCAAATATAAGAGATTATGGGTATTAAAAAACATTGTCTCTTCTGCTATACAGTATAGGAATGCAGAGTGTTGATGGCGTTATATGCCCATAAAACTACGGAACCTGATGACATATTCCCAATGGTGTTATGCTGAAAAGTCACTGGAATTTAGTGAGATTCCAAGATGTTGTAAACAAACGAACGTGGTACCATCTTCAAAAATGAAAGGAGAGACACAGTTCTAAGCTATAGATCTGTTTTCTTGACCAGAATAGTTTGTAAAGTTATGGAGAAACTAAAAAAACACATCTCTCTTCTCTTGAAGTTCTTCAATTTTAGTCAATGAGACAACATGGCTTCAAAGAAGGCAGAGCTTCGGTAACAAACTTTTTAGAATTTTATGCTGAGGTAAGCCAGATCTTACAAAACAGAGAGAGCTGGACAGATTGCATATTCTTAGAATTTCAAAAGGAATTGGATACGGTCCCACATGGGAGACTTATTAAGAAGCTGCAAGTAATAACAAAAATAGGTGACAGTATTTTGGGATGGATAAAAACTTGCTTAGAAGGAAGGGAACTGAGGGTTAGAGCAAAACATTTAGTGTCTGACTGGAGAAGGGTTAGCAGTGGTGTTCCACAGGAGTCAGATTTAGGGCCACTTTTGTTCCCTGTATGTGTAAATAAAACATAGAAGCTTGTAAAAGTATTTCTGAATATGTTTGCAGATGATGCAATGATTGTGAAGAAAGTATGATATGAGAACAATGATATACAACTTCAAGAAGACCTAATTAGGCTGCATAAGTAGTCAGAAAAGTGGCTAATGAAGATTAAACTTCAAAATGTAAGGTAATGAGAATGGGTACAAGTACAAGAAGGCCCAAGTTAAGGTACTCAATTGCAAGTGCAGAACTCCAAGAGAAAGATAATAAAGAAATCTAGGGGTAACTATTATGACAGATTTGTCTCCAGAAGTGCATATAAATGGTGTGGTAAGGACTCATACGCTTTCTCAACAAATGCAAGGGTAGTCTTTAGACATATGGACAGTTAAATGTTAAGAAACATAGTCATGTAACTTGCGTGAGGCTAATGCTTGAATATGCAGCATCCTTTTTGGAATATACATGTACAGTTGATTCTAGTGGGCGAGTTCATTCCTCCCCAATGCCGAGGCTGTGTAACACTCGCCAAGTGGCCTCTCCTTACAGGTACTGTGTGGAGATTTGTAGCTTGTGGATTGGTCGGTGCGGCGACTGTTTTTTCCCATCTACCTCTAGACTCTGGAACTCTTTTCCTCCTTCTTCTGTCTTTCCAAATTCTTATGACCCATCTTTCTTCAAACAGCAGATCTATTGTCATCTCGGGGCCTAATCCAGCCATATCTATAGGTCCTCTCAGTACTTTGAATATTCTTTCAGTCTGTCCTTTTCCTTTTATGTATCATTACCTCATTTCTGCCTTGTCCATAACCTTTTTCTTTTCCTTCGTCTTAATGTTTTTTGAGCCCGGGTCTTTATAGATGAGGGTAGTTTTCTTGCCTGTCCCGGTGTCACACTCTTAATAAAAAGCATATAAATATGCTGGAAAAAAGTCAAAGATATACAACAAAAACTGGTGCCAAAATATGCAGCCTCAGTTATGAGGAGAGGTTGAGGAAATTAGACTTTTCATCACATGAAGCCAGAGAGATAAATGGGATATGATGACGGTTTTTTAATTCCTAAATTGTTTTGACAAAGTGGATTGGGACCAACATTTTGATAAGGCTGGCTTTAGATATAGAGGTCATTGCTTGAATTTTTCGTAAGAAGACTTCTTTGCAAAATGTAAGGAAGTACTATTAAGTGTTAGAATAGTTGAGATTGGAATTTGCTAAGCGAGGAGGTAGTTAATGCTAACTCAGTTAATAATTTTAACGACAAATATGATAAGTAGCATTGAGTATGGAAATGGAACATGCCAGGAGAATGCGTGATACGAGCATAGGGCTCTCTCTCGTGAAGACAGTAAGGCAATGAGGCAATTGCAAAGACAAAAAAGACATGTTCCTAAATTTGAGGATGTTCAGACGCCATGCTTCTTAGCTAGTGATAGAGGTATGTAATCTCACTATTGAGGAGAGCTTCAGGAAACTAGACTTACCACCACACGAAACTAAAAGCAAGAGTGGGATGTTTTAACAATATTTAGATTCCTTCTTGGCTTAGACAGAGTGGGCAGGAAGCGATATATTGATATGGGTTGCTTTGCAATTATATATCTTAGTTTGACACTTTGAAAGAAAACCTCCGCAGGATATAAGAGAGTACCTTTTTAGTGAGAGAAAACGTGATAACTGGATTTCGCTAAGTAAGGGAACAGTACTTGTTAAATGCATTCGTAATTTTAATGATAGATAATATAGCCTAGGTACCAATATGAAACCGACCAGGAAGCGAGGAGTTACGAGCATGGGGGCCGTTCTCGTGACGAAATTAGGTAAATTCACTCTGCTAATAACACACGTGCGCACACATGCACACAATTAGAGAGAGAGAGAGAGAGAGAGAGAGAGAGAGAGAGAGAGAGAGAGAGAGAGAGAGAGAGAGAGAGAGAGAGAGAGAGAGTAAATTCTGAAAACATTAACGCACATGTACCCTCACGAGCGTCAAATCACATGCTCACACATGGTATGTGGCTGAACATACGCGAGTGCATATGCACAAAGGCATACCAACACTATTGCAAGCACACACTCATAAACATTTAAGCACCGTTAAACACACTCGAATACAATGTCAGATGCCACGAACTTTTTTTTTCTTGTCTGTGTTGGTTGGTTGGTTTGTTTACTTGCTGACCATGATAGTAAATCGGTAACAAAGTATTGCTTTGGAGAATTACAGAGTCTGCAGATTTTGTAAGTACGATTATTGTTTTGGTCCATGGAACGATTACCACAAAATTTGAAGAAAGTTTTTATTTTTCGATTTTCGATGAAGGAGAAACAAACCATTGACATAAGAAGGAAGTGTAGAGTGTCTGCATCAAACATTGACTTTATCGACTTTACGTGCAAACTAATGGGAAGATTTATCACATGTTATAAAATTGTCCTTTTGGTTGCTTAAGCTGATTTTTTTTTTTTAAGATGGTTTGTTTGTTGTCAAAATTTATTAACTATAAAAACTGAAGATTTGACATTCCAATGCTGTGAGTGTTGACATCTTACAGAGGTTGTGTATGATTTTTCTCTAGCTAGTCTTTTATTCTTATTGAATTATAACTTACAAGTAAGTGGCGTAGTAAAATAAAATTGCATATTGAATTTATATAGACGATTTGAGATCCAAGAGGAAATTTTATGTGAAATTTCATTTTGAAAGGCACTCACGATCTAGCATCACTCCTACAACAACATTACCAGTTGTATTTTCCCCTTATGGATCTGGGACTGGTAAGGAAGGGATCCCTAAAGAGGGAAATGCTATTAGGATATGAAGAAATTAACTTAAAGAACTTTCAGAAAAGATAAAGAATTTGGTTGACAAAATGCTATCTTTGGAAAGAGAAATGAAAGAAGAGATAGAGAATGAAAAGAAGAGAAATAACTCATTCTAAGAAAATATAGATACTTTGTAGAGGTTAAATTATATAAAAGAGGAGGAAAGGAAAAAATAAGCACAAAATTAAAAAGATTAAAGAAGAGAAGAGAGAGCAATGGAATAAATTTCCAAGCAATAGGAAAATAGCAAAAAGTTAGTTGACTGCTTAGAGTTATCAAATGTTAATGCATTATTTTTCTTTTGAGATAGATGAAAAAGCAGCAGGGAATGTCCAAATAAGGAAAAGTACTTATCAGATCAGAAGAGATTATTTGGAACTGAATGCAGACCTGTAGAGAATTACAAAAAGCTCACAGATGCCATTATAAGGAATATGGTAGTAAAGGAGGCAGCGATAGAAATGGTACTGATCTGTATGGGTGCACATGAATGCAGTGAAACAATAATAAAGAAATACTTGAGGATAAGATAGACTAGAGAGGTTAGTGTAATCCTAGGCATATGTGAATCTCAAAAGTCAGTAAGGCAGGGGAAACCAAGCATAATAAGGCTAAGGTTTTATAACTGATGATGAAGTTTAGACCATTATGTGGGTAAGATAATACTTAGCATGTTCGTTGAGGGAATAATTAAGGTAACCTCTGATAGACAGGACACATGCAGAGACTTACTAACGAGGGCAACCAATCGAAAAGGATTTCAAGAATGCAGGAAGATGTTCATTTGACCATGTAGAACTAAGGGGGGTTGGCAAAACATAGAAGTCTATTATGGGAAGAAATATTTTTTTCTTCAGGGTTCATCCAAACAAACGGATGGTGAAGGAACTGTTAGGGACCAAGGGTTATTGCCTTATTATAATTAGTGTACACAAATAATCAGGTATTTGAGGAAAGTAGTATGGGTACACTAAAAGCAATAAATTAAGTTGCTTTGCACCAAAGAAAAAGTGTAGAATGTTAATTATTAGGGACTAAATCACAGAGCATTAGAATTGAGTATAGAGGAGAAAGTGAACCATCACTGTTCGGTCTAGTATTCACAGATAGAATTAAATATGAACCACCTATTGGAAAAACTTTTCACTGTGTGTTATTGATGGAGTGCATCGTCATGGATTTTCTCCCTGTGAGTAATAGCATCGAGAAGGAAATTATGAAAAAATATCCAAAAGGAAATTACAAGATAATTAATTCTAATTTTGCAGGTTGTGGCTGGGGTACATTGTAATGTTCCCATATACGTGAATTATTCTGATACACGAAGTCTTAAATTCCTCTTTGCTGCATAAAAATACTAGTACCTGTTAATAAAGTTATTACAGAAACAGCGTCCTCCCTCCATGATTTACTTCATATGATGGGAGAAGAGGACTCTGCCAACAGGTAGTATAATCGTTTGTCCTCAATAGATGGGCAATCCACTTTATTATTACCATTAGATCCACTAATACTCTGCAGTCGCTATGCTTGCTTTTTCCTCACTACATAAAGTCAGAAACGGGACAAGTTGGAAGCATTGATGAGGATTTACCTCATTCCTCCAATTTGTTTCTTTCAGATTTAAGTGACATATGGAGTGCGTTGTGTGATAAGCCTCGGTGATTTTTTTTTTCTTTTAATACAATTTGATAAGTCTTGATACCATATAACTGACAATGACTTAATTCAATATTCAACAAAGCCACGAGGTTTTTAAGTTGAAAACTCTGTCAGGTCAAAGTGCTCCTGATGGTGCACAACCTTTGGTGATACGAGCTAAAATGACAGCAGTCTCAGTAAGAATCCAGCACTCACTCCAGCAGCAGTCCTAGTACTTGTAGTGCTAAAAATTCGTGACTATTAGGATCCATGAATGCCTCAGAAAGACTCCCAGAGAATGTCGTCACCTTTTACGTGGATCGTTTTGCTACACTGAACATAAAAATACTTATAACTGTTGATAAATCCGTTACAGAGACATCGTGTTTCAGCCATAACTGATTGATCTGGACAAACTACCCCCCCCCACACACACACTGTACTTTCACTGTCAGATTCCCCAGATCAATTACCACTGCTTAGTATGCTTTTCTTTCACCATGAACTAATTTTTAATATGATATCAATTACTTGACCCAGAAACGGGACACGTATTTTCATTTAAAAAAAAAAATGTGTACACGAGATAAATGAAATCTTTTGTAAGGAATATGAGAGGATAGTTAGATATTGCATGCCATCTGCCAAACTAGGAATTATTATTACCAATGAGAAACGGTGCAGTATGGCGTGGGCATTATTACTTGGTTATATATGGCTATGCAACGCTTAATTATTTTGTTTCTGAATTTATATATTCTTCGCTTAAGCTCCCAAAATTTAAACATTTAGATATTTTCACTAATAATAAAGCGTAACAATGTATGCTTTAATATCGCCAAATATCACATATGATTGCAAAGTCTCTTTCATAAGGCCACCTAATTTCCTATGAGTTTATTTCTTTCTTGCAAATTGGACAGTATCATGCACAACCCTAATCCAGGGATATAATAATAGTGCCGTAGTCAACACTTTATGGGATTAGCTAAAACAGACGCCTACAGAGCAAAGTCCGAACTATTATTATTATTATTATTATTATTATTATTATTATTATTATTATTATTATTATTATTATTATTATTATTATTATTATTATTATTATTATATCATCATCATCTTTGGTTCATATTTAGGATTAATTTTTCACTGATGAAAGAAAAAGTTTTCTTACATATAACCTTTTCCATATTCGGAAATTTCTTAAAAAAAAAAAAAAAAACTATATGAGACTAATACTTGTGTAGCTTCACTTCTATATATTTCCCGTCAAATTCACTAGAGGTATAGAGCTGCCTTTATTATCCTCTATGCTATTCTCATCCTCTACCATTACAAGTCCTTTCCTTGATACCTAGCGAATCTAATGCATAAACAATAATCAGTATTTCTCAATTAATTCCTTTTCTGATCTCGTCATGAATTCAAGAGCTAGCATTGGTTTTCCCTCGCTTAAGATTTTATTAATTGTAATTTTCAGTAATCTGTTTTATGGTCATTTATCGTGAAGAAACAAGTGTATAAATATACAAAACATTGAAAACTTTTTATGTGACTATATATGTCAGTTCTTATATGATTTATATTGTAGTTAAATTGTCCTATGGAACTGATCTTCAGTTTTCTTAATTCTCACGGGTGCAGTCACTCATAACAGTGTTTTGAGGTCCCGTGCACGTGAGTTATGCTGTGTAGTTTTCAAACATATATATATATATATATATATATATATATATATATATATATATATATATATATATATATATATATATATATATATATATATATAAATTAAAAAAACTAAGAAGGCTACATGCTCATGGCCAATAATAACTGAGAATTACGGAGGAGGGTGAGGGGTTCATACCTGATGGAAACTAGGGGAAGAAAATCACGTGATCGGATCTCGTGTTTTTTAAGGTTAATGTTATATAAAATAAGCGCACAGAATCATCATAGGGCATTTATCTGATGTCAACAGATTACTCTCAATAGATACTATACGTATTACCGCAGTGTATTATCCCTAACAGGAAAACTGTTGACATCCTGTTTCCTAACCCCATCCGATACCACCGGGTGACATCCAAAACCATAATGATCATTTTAAGCAAATATGACAACATACATGGATAATAAGATTTTATTTATAATTATGTAGCATATTCTCAAACAGTGATACTCTCCCTATGTATAGGCAGTATCAGTGATGAATATTATAGTTTTCTGAAGGTCTACACGTATGTATAAGGAGTATTAATACCAGTATCTGTAACGTCACCCTTTTCCAATGTGAGGTATATCGAATCTATATTATGCAGGTCTCTCCCTCCCCCACACTTTATTTCTCATTAAAGTCATCAATATAAATTTTTCACGTAAATACTTTTAATGAAGATAATATTAAAACACCTATAGTGATGAATGTATCAGAAGAAATAATAATATTCAATATATATATAAGTATTTCGCTATATACAAGAGCCATTATTACTCTTGAGGGAGGAGGGGATAGAATACTTCCTCCGTGCTTCCCTGGGTGTCGGAAGAGTCAACTGAATGGGGCGGAATGAGGGGACTATGAATCCTCTCTTCTGTATTTTTTCTTCCCCAAAGAGTCAGAGTATTTTCCCTAATATGGGGAAAAGTGAGTCATGTATATAGATTTATATAATAACTAAATGTAAAAGCCTTTCGACTATAGTCATAAATCTGACCAGAAAGAAGTGGAAACCAAAACAGCATCGTATGTACAAAAGAACTATCGTGAAATAATGTTTTATGCGACCATTCAGAGTTAATTTTGGGCCTTCAGTTTAATATCACGGAATGTTAAGTTTATTATTTTCCGATACAAGCTTACAGTATATATCAGAGTTATGAAAACTTGAAAGTGCTCTTTCGTATGAAGAGAATGGATTTGCAGGGTGGCTTTAAATGACTGTGTGTATATATATATATATATATATATATATATATATATATATATATATATATATATATATATATATATATATATATATATATATATATATATATATATATAATATAATATAATATAATATAATATAATTAATATAATATAATATACATGTAATATGACAGAGAGAGAGAGAGAGAGAGAGAGAGAGAGAGAGAGAGAGAGAGAGAGAGAGAGAGAGAGAGAGAGAGAGAGAGAGGAGAGAGAGAGAGAGAGAGAGAGAGAGAGAGAGAGAGAGAGAGAGAGAGAGAGAGAGAGAGAGAGAGAGGAGAGAGAGGAGAGAGAGAGAGAGAGAGAGAGAGAGAGAGAGAGAGAGAGAGAGAGAGAGAGAGAGAGAGAGAGAGGAGAGAGAGAGAGAGAGAGAGAGAGAGAGAGAGAGAATCATTTAAAGCCAATGGGGAAGGGATGCAAAAACATGCCAGTTCATATGAGCAGTAATCGAAATAGTACCGATAAAAATGAGGAAGCGATGACACCTTTCAGCGAAAAGAAAAAGAAGCAAGACTAGAAATAAGAACAAGATCGCTGATAAATCTGGTGGCTATAAATCTAACCTCATCAAGGAGATAAGTGTATGATGCAATTCCCCAGATGTAAGAGCAGTATTCTAAGCAGGGATGCATAAGCTCCTTAAAGATTTTTTGTTATTGAGATGAGGAACAGTAATAACGATAATGAAACATAAGCACCTATATTTCTTAGATCCAACTTTAGCAATTTGAATAATGTGATTCCTCAAATACTAGTTAGTCGTGGAGAAGAAAGGATGGGGACTGAGGAAGATCATTGATGAAAAGAAGGAACAGAGTAAGCAAAGGAACAGAACCCTGTGGAACACCACTGGCAACAGGGAAGGAGCTATTTGTTTCAAAGTCAACAACTGCAGATATAAAACGGTTAGAAAGAAAACTGAAATGCTGAAAACATAAAGAAGGGGTAAAGCCATAACCAGGAAGTTTGGCTAACAGCGCCTTGAGCCCCACACTGTCAGAAACCTAAGAGAAATCAAGGGCGATGACTAAGGATTCCTTATAGTTCTACAGAGAGGATGAATATGTTCGTAAATGAGATGAAACAGGAGGTCACTGCAGTGGATCTTGACTCGCAGAAGCCATATTGATGATTAGAAATACAAGAGTTAGATTCAAGATGTTTCAAAAAATGAAAATTGACCTAAGTTTTGAATATTTTTGCGATAGCATAGGTCAAGGGAATTGGGTAATAGTTGGAAGGGATAGCATGGTTACGCTTCTTAGGAGGACAGAGGCTGGCTAAGGGGGGTTTGTAACTTTTACATACTTGGGGAGATATTCTTTCATGAATATCTTATATGTTGAATGAGTCTGAATAAAAGAAGCTTAATAGAATTTGCATGGGTGGAACGTATAAAAAAATGAAAAATGTTAAATATGATGCGCACCAAAATATATGCTTTGAGCCTTGTGTCTGTCTGAGTGCATTCATATTTAATTTCTGCACTATCCATACCCACATCTAAATATAAGTCTTATATAGTTTTAATACCACTCCATCTTCTAGAAATTAAATTACATAATATAAGTAAAATTTGATCCGACTTTTCCCAACGGAATAATTATTAGTAATTGTTAGTTTTTACCATAAATAATCTGACTGGAAACTCTTCAGTATTATTATTATTATTATTATTATTATTATTATTATTATTATTATTATTATTATTATTATGTCTTCCAATAAATTTTCTTTCTTCTATTTTCAGGTAAAGGACAAACAAGACAGGAACGGTACTGCAATTGGTTACTTTATTTAGTTCCACCGTTTTATGGCAAAGTCCACTAATTATTTTAAATTGCCTGGAAGAGTATGGTACGTAATAAAATTAATTTAGTTTTTGTTGAAATTGTTCTTGATTATTCCTTAAATGATTTCTCCTGACTATCCATGTAGATTTTTTTCTGGGTTCAAGCCTGTGGGGATTT